>SRSE01000289.1:0-12998 GCA_005024645.1 Planiliza haematocheilus
TTTCAGTTGTCCACTTTGTGGTGGTGTATCAATTTATTATTAAAGAGCACTAATCAGCTTCTTTCTCCTGCGACTGATGCAGTTTGATAAAAATGCACCTTAACATCAAAACTTCATTCATTGATTCGTTCATTCATTCACTTTCTGTAACCACCTGTCCTCTGGAACGTTGCGGGGGACTGGAGGCCATCCCAGTTGTCTTTGGAGATGCACCCTGGACAGGACGCCAGTCCATTGCAGGGCTCACATAGATGGAAGACCATTCACACTCACATGCACACTTACGGCCAGTTTAGAACATCAAAACTTCACTTGTCATAATTAGTTCCCTACATGTCACTATGTGGTTCATTTATTTGTACCATCTCTGCTTATTGTTATTTCTTACCCTCAGCTGCACCTTTGGTGACATATAGGAGGGCCAGTAGTTTGTTTGAAGACTTCTGGTAGAGCTGAACAACTGAGTCATTCAGTGGGTCCTTGTTCTTGTCCAGCCAGCCAGTGATGTTGTAGTCTACTGTACCAGCATAGTGAACCAGGGAGAAGTGAGCCTCAGCCTTGCCCTTTCCAGGCTTTGGCTTCTCAAAGGCCTTCGTCTTGCCAAGATGCTGGTCATGCAGCTTGTTCTTGAAAGTTGTGTCAGAGGCCTTGGGGAACATGCACTCCTCTTCAAGGATGGAGAAAATACCCATGGGCTGAAGGAAAATTTGGTCATGTTTTAAAAAATCAGTCATTTAGGAGTCAGTGAAAAACCCATGGTTCAGGCTTTACATGACATTACCTTCTCAATAAGCTCAATGCAGGCAGCCAAGTCCATGCCAAAGTCAATGAACACCCATTCAATGCCTTCTTTCTTGTACTCCTCTTGCTCCAGGACAAACATGTGGTGGTTGAAGAACTGTTGCAGTTTCTCATTTGTGAAGTTGATGCAGAGCTGCTCCAAGGTGTTGTACTGTAATGACAGTACAACAGCATTTAATTCCATGACTAAATTGCGCTGAATTTTATAACGATACTGTTATTTTTCAGCTACTCACGTCAAAGATCTCAAATCCAGCAATATCCAGCACTCCAATGTAGTACTGCCTGGCCTGCTTTGTGTCCAACATCTCATTGATACGGATGACCATCCACAAGAACATTTTCTCATAGATAGACTTGCACAGAGCACTGACAGAATTGTTGACCTATAAGAACAGACTTTATGACTTGATCTTCCAAATAACATGACGATGTAAAAAATGCTTTTTTTTTTGAAACATGAAATTGTCTTTTCATTACCTGTGAGACGGTCTGACCTTTGGTGACCATCTCATTTCCAACTTTGACTCTTGGTAGCACAGAGCTTTCAACATATCAGCTGAGTCAGACCCAGGAGGTAGGCGATTTTATCAAGCCACTGATGGAAAAAAGTTGAATACTTACTAAATACGACATTATTAACCACAGTACTACACTTGTATGAAGAGAATGGTATTATTTTTAAGTACCCCTCAGTGCCATCAGGCTCAGCCTGCTCCTCACGCTGCTTCTGCTTGAATTTCATGTTGCCATGATGCATCACAGCTCCAGTCAGCTTGTAGATGCCCAATTTCTCCTCAGCAGTGAAGCCCAAGATATCAATGGCAGTCTACATTTAAAATGAAATAATCAATACATATGATATACTTGTTTGATTTGGATTATTACTGATATATTATCAGAAGAAACACAAATTGGCTCTTTACATCTGTTGCAATGAACTCCTCAACATCATCGATGCTCTTGACAGCGATTTCACCCTGACTGATCATTGGATAGTCGTAGGGGTTGGTGGAGATCAGAAGAGCCCTCTGGAAGAGCAGAAATTAAATTCATGAGATTTTCTGTTGATATTATTCCAACTAATTTCATTCATGTTTCCAGTGACAGTAACATACCCAGAAGCTCAGGCTGGTGGCCTGTCATCAGCTGATAGAAGATATGGTAGCTCCTCTCAGCAGACAACTGGAAGGTGACACGAGACTTCTCCAGCAGATCTATCGATATATTTGAGATTGAAAGAACATAGATCAAACAATGGAGGACACTACATTTGTACACTGCTAATAGCTACAGCTACAAAAGGTAAATAATTAAAACTCACATGTTTCAATGTCAGCTGAAGCTAGCTTTGCATTGGAACCAAAGTGGATCCTGATGAATTTACCCTAGACAGTAAGATCCTTGTTAGCATGACCTTACAAAAAGTCTCAGAGTATTTCCTTAATGTGATCACTTACAAAACGGGAGGAATTGTCATTCCTCACAGTCTTGGCGTTACCGTAGGCCTCCAGCAGAGGGTTGGCTGCTACGATTTGGTCCTCGAGGGAACCCTGTAAGAGGAAATTGTGTTTACATGTACTTGGTACATTCATGTAAACTTCCATGAGAACAAACTGTTTCTTGTTAATCAACTAAATTTACCTTTATTTTGCCAGCGGTTTGCTCGGTTTTCTTGGCTCCAAGAGCTGCAATTGTTGCAAAGTACTGGATGACACGTTGGTGTTGACAGTCTTTCCTGCACCAGATTCTCCGCTGGGTTATAAGAGACACATTGTCAAGTTTCAGTGCATTATCATAATGTTCTAAAGATTTAGAACATCTTTTTGTGTAAAACTTACGTAATCAGGACAGACTGGTTCTCACGATCTAAAATACAAACATACATGCTTCAGATGAATCTTGTTTTCATTGTTCCTTCAGTAATCTTCTATTTCAGTTAATTTTGTCTTCTTCTTCTTCTTCTTGTAACTTTGAACTTACCAGTGAGCATGAACTGATAGGCATTGTCAGAGATGGAGAAGATGTGGGGTGGAGCCTCAATCCTCTTCTTGCCTCTGTATGCCTCAACAACTACAGCATCATACACAGGAAGCCACTTGTAGGGATTCACAACAACACAGAAAAGGCCGGAGTAGGTCTGTAAAGAGAAGCAAATTCCTGATCAATATCACCATGTCCACATTCGATATCTGCCACTACTTTTTTCAGATTGTAGAGTAATGAAAGCAAATTTTTGTTTGGTGATCTGTATGGTAATTCTATGGGAAACTCACGTAGATCATCCATGAAGCATAACGCTCTTTGAGGTTATACAACACACAAGGCTCATTGAGGTGGGTCATCATGACCATGTCCTCAATTTTATCAAACTTTGGAGGGTTCCTGGCATGGATGTCTTCTTCTTTTACTGTTACAGTCTGAAAAAGAATTTAGTTAAATTCACTGAATAGTTTGTTGAGGAAGAAATCATTGACTGAATGTTTATCAATACATATTTGATAAATATCCGTGGAACTAACTCACAATCCTACACTTAAAGAGTTTTTAAAAGGAACTTAAATGTTAACTTTAAGAAAGTGAAGAATAATGAATTGCACCTTTCCAGTATCAGTCTCCACGGTGGCTTTGCCACCTTCATTCTTCACCAGTTACCCTTGAGATACATCTCATCAGCATCAACCACAAAGTAGGCAGTTTTGGCATCAAAAGGAGTGTTTGTGCCTCAATCCTCTCTTTTGCTGGCTTCCGGAGGTAAACGGCCGCCGGGCCATAGGCCTCCATCTCTGCATCTGTGCTCATGATGGCACTTTAGTCGAGACTGAAATGTCCAGAAGAATCCAGAATAGAGATACCAGATCAACTTGGCATAGTCATTGCTTTATATCCATGATGAGCCATGAAAAAGACATAATTCATTGGTAGTGACATTTTACCTCAGCTCGTTCTCAAAAGTAAGAAGTGCGGAAGTCTCAAGATTCTGTGAAAAGATATTTCATCCTAAATGTGATTTACTGTGATTTATATTTGTCAACTTTTAATTTCAGTTGCTGAAATTCGGATAATGAGAACGGGTTCCAACTTAAGCAAAGAATTTAAACTGTATTAATCAGAATCATTTCATTTCAAATCACTTCCATTCCTTTACCTGCCTCATACAACCAGCGATATGGTTGGCCTTTTACTTGATGATAATTTGTATAACTTATAACTTATAACTTATACATTATCCTATAATTCAACAAAATGATTTCTTACAAGAAATGGCTTTACTACACAACTGTAAAAATGCTTCAGAAAAATATTTTGTCCATTGTAATTTCACCTTAATGACATGCATGTGAAGTGTTCTTTGCCAAAGACATTGTAGACAATATGCACAAGTTGTAAGGAAAACAAAGATTAACTTTAATAAGAGGTCGCACAGAGTAGAGAGTGATGCACTTACCTGTGCTGTGATGTTATCAGTCCATGCAGTAGTCAAGTGCTGCCTCTTTTATAGATGGTGGGAGTGCCTGGTCAGCAGCAGCCACTCACCCAGTTTGGTCATGTCCCGTGTCCGTGTTGCTGATGTTTATGGAAGTGTGATGCATGATTACTTGAGACTAAAATATAATAAATAAATACAGGCTGAAGTATGAAATTATAACAAATAATAATAATAATTTGATGGAAAACATGGATGTGACCATAAATGTACTGTAGGTGTTAAATTTTAAAATGAATTAATGTTTGCACCATGCTTATCAAGGGACTTAAAAGAACAGAAGAAACAGCCCAGACATGTTTCTAAAAACATTTCATTATAAAGGTGCTTAATTTAAGACAGATAAAAGAAGTTGTTTCTGTATGTAGCTGCATTAGACTATCCTAAAGGGCACTTTAGTTTACAGGACACTGGCAGATATCATGGTCTCACAACAACAATTAAAGATGAGCTATATCCATATAAGTTTGATGTCCTTTTATATTACTCTGTATATGGGCATGAAAACAGTTGGCAACCTGAGATCAGGACCAAAATAATTTCCACACAAGGAGAAATGAACTTTATCCAGCTGCTACATTTGATAGGAGGTGACATCTGCTAAAGAAGCTTGATTTAAGGGTCCTGGGTAATATTGGGATCTGATATCCATTCTTACATTTTTATTTCCAACCGGAGAAAACATACATGCAAATCAGAAAATCTTAACTCACTCAAGAAAGTTGGCTTAACTTGCTGAGTACTTATAAATTGGCTCCTGTATGATGTAGGCTGGCATGAAACTAATGGAGATGTAGCGATTTGAGCAGATGGTGTGAGGATTTAAAAGTATTTTCTACATCCTTTATGGCATATTTGTTCCTAATCTGCCATGTATGGGAATGTTGTGCTGTAGGTACTAGTGCATCAATGTGTGTGTGTATGTGCTTTGTTTTTTCCCCCCGAAATCACCTGCTGGTGACCTGGATGCTGGTCAGATTTGTATCTCATCTGTTAGTAAAGAGTTACCTATGCTGGTCCTTTGACACTTGTGACTCCACTCTGAAAATCTGCTTTGGTGAATTGGTGGCGTTGAATACTTTTTTCTGCTTATGTGAGATGGTTATGTTCTCAACACATAATGAACCATGTTAAAGTGCCCCTCATAGAAAAGCCCAGGGATAGAAGCTGAGTAGTCATCAAAAGATTGAGTTTAGACCTCCTTCTGCTCCAAGATTCCAAGATTCCAAGTCAAGCTTTGATTTCCTCCACGAGTTAATAGTGCACTGGGACTTGGCAGTTCACTGTTTGTTTCTTGTGGCATCTGAAATAGAGCATTGCATCAGTGTAGGGCAGGACTGAGCCATATTTGTGTCCTCAGTAGAATTTGATCCTCTGAATGTATTCTTGTAGGGCAAAACATCTGAGTTTAATGTCTAATTATCAGAAATTGTTCTTCTCATGAACATTAGATATTGTTAGTGTTACTGTTAGGGTTAGGGTTATCTCCACCTCCTCAGCCAGCATGGTAGGTAGGTAGCCTAAATAAAAGATTGTCTGTAATTACAGCTTAAACTGAAAATGTAACCATGTTTTACTGAACATCTGAAAGAAGAACTTCAAATTACCCTCGTTTCCCGACATATCTGACCTCATCAGGAAAGCTAAGCCATCCACCTGCCAGCTCGACCCCTGCCAACTGGTCTTGTTAAAGCCTCCATCAACTCTCTCATCCCTCTTATATCTTAGATCCGTCTTATTGTTCATTCCTCTCTCACCTCTGGTCTTGTTCCTTCATCTCTCAAATCAGCCTCAGTCACCCCCATACTTAAGAAACCTGGTGCAGACCCCGACAATTTCAATAACCTCCGTCCTATCTCCAATCTGCCCTTTTTATCTAAAGTTCTTGAAAAAACAGTTGCATCCCAGATCCATGCCCACCTCTCCAACAATAACCTATATGAGCAATTTCAATCTGGTTTTACACAGCACAGAAACAGCCCTACCAATGACCTCCTTATGGCTGCTGATTCAGGACTCCTTTCAATTCTCATTCTTCTTGACCTAACATTTGACACTATCTCCCACTTCATTATCATCCATAGACTAGCCTCCATTGGTATCTCTGACACACCTCTCAGTTGGTTCATCTCGTATCTCTCTGGCCGCACTCAATTTATTCAATTAAAAACATTTACATCCACCCATCCCCTTCTTCTCTGGTGTTCCTCAAGGCTCTGTTCTTGGTCCTCTTCTATTCATCATCTACCTCATCTACCGTGGCCAGATATTTCATAGGTATAATATTAATTTCCACTGTTATGTGGATGACACCCAGCTCCACCTTTCCACCCACTTACCTCTCTGACTGTATACAGGAAATCAGAACCTGGTTCTCCACCAACTTCCTCAAACTCAACAGTAGTAAAACTGAAATTCTTGGCACCCAAAACCACCCTATCCAATATAAATAACTTCTGTATTCAAATTGACAATTCCCCAGTCTTGCCCTCTTCCCAGGTTAAGAGTCTGGGTGTCATCCTTGACACCACACTTTCTTTCCATTCTCATATTAACACCATTACCCGGTCAGCCTGTTTTCACCTACGCAACATCTTCCGTCTCCGTCCATCCCTCTCACCTGAAAATACTGCCACCCTTGTCCATAGCCTGGTCACATCCCGTCTAGACTATTGTAACTCCCTCTTATTTGGTTTACCTGACAAATCCATTCATAAGCTACAACTGGTTCAAAACTACTGCGCATGCATCATCACTAGAACCCCCTCCATAAGTCACATAACACCGGTCCTGCCGCAACTCCACTGGCTTCCTGTCAAATTCCGTATCATCTGCAAAATTTATTTGTATGTAACTATATGTTCTATATTATGGTTGTGTGTACTTTCATTGTGTTATTTTGTGTTTTTAAACTGTGTTTTATTTTAAACAATTTTGTACGGTGACCTTGAGTGTCGTGAAAGACACCTATAAATAAAATGTGTCATTATTATTATTATAAAGTTAGTGATGGCTTTCTTGGCTCTCACCCTGAACCTTGACATGGTCAGACTCCAGCTTCTTCTTGGTGTCTATCTTCAAACTCTCAGCACAGACCCATTTGTAAACATAGGGTTGACTGGTTTATTTGAAATAACACAACAAAAGTCACATAGGCCAGGAGTGTTATGTCCTGTGTTTGTATGTGATTTGAAGATCATCACAATAATTTTTTATTAATTTTCTTTATTTCAGTCTGAGGCTGCTGAATAGGTATCAGCTAATGGACAACTTAACAGAGTTCATAACAGATTAATTAAATATTTCCATAAATGTACGGTTGTTTCTTGTACTTCTTTACCCCACTTGAAAACCCCAATGACATGCTGCATACTGCTGTTGTTGAGGTCAGGTTCCTGTTGTTTTCATTTGCTTGGTAGCTATGGTTAGCTGCTGAGCGAGATCCACAGAGATGAGTTTGCAGCATGGTAGACCTCAGGTAAGTTTTAATGAGTTTTAAGCTTAGAAAAGCTTCTTTCAGCAGCAGCCACTGTGACAGGGAGAGTTACAAAGATTCTTAGTGCAGCCCACATGTTGGGATAAATCCTGTCAGCTTCCTCTCATGCAGGAAAGTCAGATCCATGTTGGTCATTTTTTTTGGTGGAAGGGGTGGAAAATTGTACACTTCCATTGCAAGTTCAGTGCCACCATTTTCTGACTGGCTGTCATGTGTCAGAGCAGTGCTCAAGGTAAGACAATGTTTTAGAACCTCTTCTTTTTTATATTAAGGAAGTTGAGGAGCACTCCAAATTTGTCTCTTATGTATCCAAGGTTCTGAGATCTAAACGGACCTCCATGTCTTTCCATGTTGCCAAAAGAACACAAAAGGACAGATTCATGTTTGATATGCTGAAACTAAGAAACTGTACTAAACCTGATCTAGATGTAACTCTTATCTCCTATTATAGTGTGTAATGTATTTACGTATAACAAGACTTCTGCATAAATACCATTAACTGAATTGAGCAGAGTGGACTCTTTCTTGCTATTTAAGTCTGACTGAATGAAAGTACCATCTGTCATGTTCTGTCTTGTCTTCTGTCTTTTCATCTTTTGTCTAGTCTTTTTTCACAGTCCTGTGTTTATGTTGTATCTTTAGTTCTTGTTTTTTTTAGTCATGGTTTAGTTTTCATGTTCTTGGATTCTGTTTCCTGTTTTATTTTGTCAAGTCCTTGACTTCCTGTTTGTCATGTCTGTGTGTTCCCCTTTGATTAGATTATTGGTTTCACCTGTGTCTCTGTGGCGTACTCTGATGCCACCGTGGGTTATTTCAACAGATACTCATGACAGGGATGACTTTTACGTTGTTTATTTATGTCACAAACCCACACACATTCCACTGTCTTTCGCAGGCTTCCTCTCTCAGGTTCCTTGGCGGCTGACATCCGTGTCTGTGTGTGTCTCTTGGCTGTGACTCCTCTCTCCAGGTCCAGCACGCTACTGTCTTTTAAAAGGAGAGAGTGATTAGATTAACAGCATGCAGGTGTCCTAATCACTCTCACCTGGTGCTGGTCTCATGAGTCCTCTCCACACCTCTCTCCTGCGGCTGATGCACCACGCCCCCTCCACAGTCTCGTTTCTTGATTTGCTTCACCTGTGTCTTGTCACTCGGTTCCTCGTGTGTGTATATATAGCCCTGCTCTTCCCTTTGTTCATTGTCTCGTCATACTTGTTACTTGTTTCATGTTACTCGTCACACTCGTCACATGTATCTAGTGATGGACAATCGAGGCTTTGTTGAAGCCTCGACACGTGATTCAAAAAAAGGTTCATTACTCAAAGCTTCAATGACACAGTGCTCTATTAGGACATCTAGTGGACAATAAAATGTAGTGCAATGGAGATGTGTCTTACTGGTTCATGCTTGTATGAGACTTGATTTGCCATGCACATTCCTATTCGACCACATTACATGGATATGTGGTTTAAAGCTTATTATAAGAAAATGATATAGGCTACATATAACAATAAAATAAATAACAAAGTACAAATGGGACTCGAACCCTTGTTTCGCTAAAGAAGGACCGGCGACTTCACAGTGTACCTCGAACCTCATCAGTTTTGATTACGTCAGTACACTCTATGAACCTTCGCTGATTTACACTAATGTTTATGTTTCAGCGCTTACGTCAACTATTTTCATTTGCTCTTGGTATCAAACTAGATTCCATGGTTTCGTAGTGTTAGAGAATATTTGTATTGAATGCAACAGTGTCAAACCAAATCTTTCTTGACTCAGTTTTTGCTTCTAAGACTCATCTCATCTCTCCCGAAGAGCCGAGACAACCAAACCAGTTACAGGGTTTCCGAATGAAGCAGTGAAACGGTTCATACGTCAACGTCACAAAACACGCGATTTGTCCTGACCAACTATGTAACTATATCTATCTATCAATCGAGTGTTGTCTAACTATGTCACTAATTGATCGATTTCTTTCTGAATCTTAGTTGGAGTTAGTTGCGTATTGTGTGGAGATCTATCTCCACACAATACGCAACTAACTCCAACTACAGCAAGAGACCAACCTACTATGCAAAGAAACATTAAAATGAGCACCACTAAATAGGAATAAGATATCCGGGATATCCCTGAACACACTCGATCCCACCAGGTCATTCACATGACAAACCGAACCCCTGGGATGACTCGTTTGCCGCTGAAGCGCTCGAAGCACTTGAACTGCTTCAAACGTCACTCAAGTGCTTCAAACGTCACTAGTCACGTGACCGAACCACGCTTCGGCACAGTGGTTCGATACAATTGCTTCATGAGCTACGGCGCATGTGTCGGAGCCTCGGGTGTCAGAGGGCCATCACTATGTATCATGCCACAGTTTCATGCCACGATTTAGTTTTGATAGTGTTTGGGATTTTTGTTTTCTTTTTGGATTCACCTGCCATGTCAGCAGCGTTTTTGGTTTTGTAAGTTGTTTGTTTTTCTTTATTAAAATACTTCTTGCCTACTCCTGCCTGCATCTAGTCCTGCACTTGGGTCCGAAAATCCCTTTCCCCACTTACCCGTTGTGACACCATCTACTTTTGTTTGCATTAAATTGACAAATTTTAACTTCCACTACTACTGGACAGGGGTTTTCATTCACGCTACTATTACCGTTCAGGCATCTCTTACGTCTTGTTTGTTGACACAGGACTTATTTTGGGTTTTATCCCAGCTTAGATGGCAATGCGTCATCTATCCGTCACTCTATTCTAAGATATGTATCATACCTCATCAGATTTTATGTAATGGCACTCAGTCTTGATTTTATTTCAGACATCTGGGATGTGTGCCTGTCTTGCAACTGTATACCAGTGACATCCACATGCTTCTCCAAAACCACAACCCTTGCCATGCTGCGTTCCAGTAAGATTAATTTTACAAGTAGGTGACAGACATGTATCCTAATGAAATAGTGAGTAAAGTAAGCTATGCAAATGCATCCGTTTTAATTAGTGGACACTTGCTTGACAGCTATGCTGAAAACATGCCAAACAAATCTCCTACAAATTAAAACTGAGGTGACATATTAAATGTACGAACTGAGATTTCTATATTTATGGACCTGGATAGAAAATGTTTGACCCTGGGCTTATTGGACTGTAGACCAATGGCATTTAGGTGCTTCTCCAAAACTCAGATACCTGTCAGCCTGTCACTGGATATACGCAGATCTAAATATCTGACCAACGACTTCAAATAAGACCAAAGTTATATGGGTGAGTAAACGATCGTATTTTATGCCAGAAATGAGGTCCCTTTAAATCCATCAGAAAAGCTGTGGAAACACCAGAAAAATCAAACAAGGTTACACAAAACAGTCAAATTCAGTTCCATGACATAAAATATTCTTATACAATTTTAAATTCTACTACGCCCTGGATAGAATTTTCCTTCTCCATGTCGAAGATATATGGTGATTTATGTACTAGTGCTCAGCCTTTTATTTTAGACATCTGACATAGGAAGTACAGCTTAAACTTTATGGGGGTCCTGGGGCCGACTGAGTTTGCATGTTCTCCCTGTGTCTGTGTGGGTCCTTTCCAGGTACGCCAACTTTCTCCCACCATCCAAAGACATGATATAATAACAATAATACATTTATTTAAAAGCGCTTTTCAAAATACTCAAAGACACTTTACATAAGAAAGAACATCACATTAACAAACAATGTGAAATGTACATCAAAAAAAAAAAACACAATAAACTGAGCTATACATTAAAAAGCAATTTTAAAAAGGTGTTTTTGTCAGGGATTTGAATGTGGTAAGGTCGGTACAAGTCGCGGATGTGTTTGGGGAGAGAGTTCCAGAGGGAAGGGGCAGCTGCAGAGAAGGCTCTGTCGCCCCAGGTTCGATGCTTGGTCTTGAGTGGCGGAGTAAAGGAGGTTTGCATCACGTGAACGGAGGCTGCGGGAAGGATTGTGGCGATGGAGCAGGTCAGTGAGATAGGAGGGGGCCTGGTTATGGAGGGCTTTGTGTGTGAGGAGGAGGATTTTGAACTGAATACGTTGTGGAACTGGGAGCCAGTGGAGTTTCTGGAGGACAGGAGTGATGTGATCACGGGAGCGGGTGTGGGTGAGCAGACGCGCAGCAGAATTTTGGATGTACTGAAGTTTATTTAGAGTTTTGGATGGTGTGCTGTAGAGGATGCTGTTGCAGTAGTCAATTATGGAAGTGATGAAGGTGAATGAGGGTTTCAGCAGCAGAGAAGGAGTGATGGACGGAGTCGGGCAATGTTCTTGAGGTGGAAGAAAGCCGTTCTGGTGATTTGATTGATGTGATGATCAAATGAGAGGTTACTGTCAAAGATGACTCAAAGGTTGCGACTGTAGGGGGAAGGAGAGAGGGTGGAGTTGTCGATGGTGAGGCGGAAACTGTCTGTGGAGTTGTTGAGGGATTTGGGGCCGATAATGATTAGGTCTGATTTGTCACAATTTAGTTTGAGGAAGTTGATCTGCATCCAGGATTTGATGTCGGCGAGGCAATTGGAGAGAGTGGAAAGAGTAGCAGGAGTGATGGAGTTGGTGGAGATATAGAGCTGAACGTCATCGGCATAACAGTGGAAATGGAGACCGTGGTGGCGAAAGATGTTGCCAAGAGGGAGCAGGTAAAGTATGAAGAGGAGAGGACCAAGCACCGAACCCTGGGGGACGCCTTGGGACAGAGGAACAGTGGAGGAGGTGCAGTTGTTGATATGGATGAATTGTTGTCGGTCTGAGAGGTATGATTTGAGTCAGGAGAGTGCAGTGCCAGTGATGGTGAGGGAAGACTCAAGGCGGGAGAGGAGAATGGTGTGATTTATGGTGTCGAAGGCTGCAGTGAGGTCCAGGAGGATGAGGATGGTGAGGTGGCCGGAGTCTGCGGAGAGGAGGATGTCATTGGTGACTTTCAGGAGAGCTGTTTCTGTGCTGTGTTGGGAACGGAATCCAGATTGAAATGGTTCGAACAGGTCATTTGAGCAGAGGTGGGCTTTGAGTTGTGTGGCGACAATACGCTCCAGTATTTTGGACAGAAAGGGGAGATTGTAGATGGGCCGGAAGTTCGACAAGATGTCAGGGTTGAGTCCAGGTTTTTTGAGGATGGGGGTGACAGCAGCCAGTTTGAGTGAAGGGGGGACTGAGCCAGACCTGAAGGAGGAGTTGATGATTTCTGTGATGAGTGTGGAGATGGC
>SRSE01000029.1:0-65731 GCA_005024645.1 Planiliza haematocheilus
CAGTAAGGAGAGGTGGCAGGTCATTTTGTTCTGGCCTTGCTTGTTGTGGATTCTGTGTCCTGTCCACCATGTTAGAGAGAATCTAAGCTTAGCCGGCCCGGACCGACCGCGCCAAACGGCAGCCTTTCATCTTCCTCTTGGGAAAGTGAAGTTTTGGGATGACCACTGCCAAAGCCATGCGCCTTCCAGCAGACTTCTCTCCGAGTATCCAGCAATACTAAAACTGGCACTCCACTGTACTCTCCGTCCTCCACATCTCATATATCTGTCCTTATCCGTGGTACTGTCTCTGTCATCACCTCCGCGCCTGCCCAAATATTCCTAACCTTTCGCCGTTTCTCCGCGTTTAATTTATCTCCAGCTCCGTCTTTCCTTACGTTATAGATCATTTGCAGGTTTTTCAGGAAGCGGGGTAGGAGGGCAGCACTCAGACTTGGACAAGACACCAACTTCCCTTTAAGTGACTTCATTCTAGCTCGGCTGCAGGTGCTCCCACTCGGGCCTCACTTGTCTGCGAATGTGAATGCTGGAGCCGTTATAGCTAAAAAACACTGCTGGCTCCTCAGGTGGTGAATGGATCTTGCAGGCTGCATGCATTCAATTATGCTGATTAGACTTGTCCTTTTGTCCTGAGCTCCGTTTTCAAGGCGTCGACAGCCGTTTGAAGTGTCAAGGTGAGGCACTCACTACATGATATTCAATGTTGAAATTAAGATGAAATCCTTCCTGAAAGGCTTGGCCTGTCCGGGCCCTGCTCTGCAACTTTGATAAGGTCCTGCAACCTTTTTTTTTTTCTTACTCCCCCAAATGAAGCATGATCTCAGCTTCAGATTCTTTGTAGGCCCTGAGACGACATGCATCCAAAGTTCAGCGTGCAGCAGTGAAACAGCCGATATATGATTGGAGTGACGGTTGATTGCACCTGGACCAGCCCACGGTTCTCGCTGAAGTAATTTTTCCATGCCGAGGAGCCCTGACTAACATCTTGCAAAAGCCGCTCGCTGTTTTTTTTCCCTCTCCCAAATGATGGAGTTACTCAGAGACCGTGACATTGGAATATAATTGAAGATGATATTGGAGGGCTCCATCTCCTGACCTGTTTTAATGTGGAGAAGTGGTTTGGTCTTTGGAGCTGGTAATGGGACGCTTGTGGGCTTGAACTGAGCTCAAACTCCTACTGTTACGTTCCAGGTCCAGCGTTATGTGTATTACCTCTCCCTGAGCTCTTCCACGGTCTACCACTGTTGGTAGAACGAGGCTGGATTCAAGTTATGTTTAAATATCACAACGTCTGCTTAATGCATAGTGTTATGTCATATACGGCGATCAGGCGTAACATTAAAACCACCTTCCTAATATTGTGTAGGTCTCCCTTGTTCCTCCAAAACAGGTGTGGCAGGGACGTCTGTGGTTTCTGGCAACAGATGTTTTTAGTGGGGGGGCTTTGGGTCCTATGGGTTGAAGGGAGGGGTCTAATTGGATCAGACTTGTACCAGTGCATCCCACAGATACTTGATCTAGTTTGGGATCTAGTGAATTTGGAGGCCAGGTCAACACCTTGTGATGTTCTTCATGTTTTTTTGAGTCGTTCCTAAAGCGTTTTGCCATCAAGGAGAGTCGTTGCTATGGGGTGGGGGGGTGCCTGGTCTGGTCTAGGTGGGTGCTACATGTCTAACATCCCGATGAATGAATGCCAGGTCCAAAAGTTTCCCAGAAGAACATTGAACTGTCACAAGATCGGTGTCGTTTTGTGTCTTGGAGGTGATGCCACATGGTCACTTCTATTCCATCTCCTGCGTTTTACTTCAGTAGGAATTAGTTGAAAGAAATTTTTAAAAAGTGGTCATGAACTGCGAGTAAAGAGAAGCTGCGTGGGTGTAGCGGGGCTACTAACATATTCTGTCCTGTCCCGTGCTGGCTGTGAACAAAGGAGCCCTAAACTCTTCTCCGTTCGTTTGGCACCTGCCTCATGTAAAATCCGTCTTCCCACCCACTGTCTGTCTAGAGTTTCTCCCCTCGGATGAAGACTTGTTTGCGTAAGTGCTGGGATCGTCATCACTCTAATTGTTATTTCTTCCTGCCGCTGAAAGCCAGTGTTCCCCCACTCTTTTCATGGCGCTCCTTCTCCGTCTTTGTCTCCCGCGTCACCATTGGTTCGTCCTCCGTCGGCTTTAATCAGGGGTTATTTACGCGTATCTCAAGATGTTCGCTCAACCCTCCGCTCTCCGTCTCTGCTACACTCCCCCCCTCCTCCCTCAGCTGGAGAATAAGATGATAAATCAAGCCTTGAGTGGGCTACTCTACATGGTCTGCAGCTGCTTCTTTTTCTGCCACCCATGTCCGCCGCCATTTTTTCTCTACACATGAAACCTCGAACGCAGACGTGCTAAAAGAGCTCACCCACATGCTGTCCCGGTGCTCTTCCCCCAAACGATGTGGTGAACTCCTGGACATTGCGCTCTCTGTATGTTATACAAGGGAGGTCAATAACTCACTCAGCACCTGGGAGGAAATGGATTCAGAACCCGGCGTTCATTTCCTGCGCTTGAACAAGTTCATTCTCACTAGACGGACAGTTTGTCTTTCTCGATGTACTCCAGTTCTAAAAAGGAAGCGGGTTCCCTTAGTCCAACAAGTTACGGACAGGCTGCTAAATCTGTCTCTCAGCAGTCCATGTGCACCTATAGTGGTGTGTGCGCGTAAGTAAACAGTTCTGAAGTTACAAAGTCATGGCATGGGTTATATTTTAAAAGCTGTGTATCTGTAAATTAGTCCCTGTAATTTCCTCGTCATGCGCTGCCATCGTAAAACCCCAGAGGTTGCTGACCTGTGTGACCCAACAATTTCACGTGTATCGTGTTTAATGCCTTTCATTGTCTGGCTCTTTTTTGTGTGTTTGACATAAACGGGATCTGTGAAAAACACTGTTATTTTCTTTGACCGCTGTGGAGGTGTGGGCGTGAGAGGGGAAGTGCTGCTTGGCAGTTAAAGTGGTCACTTCCTCCGTACGGGAAGCTTCAAGACGCTCTAGGCCTCTCCGATTTCTCTGAAGGTTGTTTGGGCCATCCGCGCTCGACATGGTGGTGGACTTGAGGACCTCTGGGCTGGGCCGGCCCTGACGCTAGCCACAACAGAACCCCGTGGTCCACTAACAGACACTGCCAGGTCCACTACACACGGCCGCCGCATGAGAGGGTCCAGAATAGTCTGGCCAAAACAAATCAGACGAGGCCAGACCAGCCCTACCAGAAGCGAGTCGGTCCACCCTTTAGTGGTCAAGAGTTGGCTCGGTCTTCCCTTCAGTTTCTTCCTCCTCTACCCCTCTCTCATTTTGTCTCTCGCTGGACACTGTTTACATGGACATGATCTGTACATCGTCTCTACATGTGTCCATTCATCTCCCAGGATTGATTTCCCTCCACTTTTTATAGTGTCCACACAGTGATTTTTACCACTCTGTCTTCTTTGGCTCATTTCCTCTCCCTCTCTCTCCCTCTCTCTCTGTCTCTATCCCCGTGCTTTTCTTGCTTTCCCACCCATACATTTTTATATTTAATTTCAGTTTTGCACAGTCCTTCTTTAGCTCTTGGCTCCTCTGCAGCTCTCCCTGTTGTTTAAAACTGGGGTTTCTCTGGGTCGCAAGGTTCAGTCTGACACAGTGACCTCTTTTTTTCCCCCCATTACGTTATTATTATTTCTGACCGGCTAATGGAGTTGATGTCTTTCCCATAACGTGTGCACGCTGGCGCACATCGGTGTGTTTAGGCTGCATGGACAAGGAGGTGTTTTTGAGATTAAGTATTGAGTCACCAAGAGTTTTACAGAAGGAGGCGACGAGGGGACTTTGCACCTGAGGAGAGAAATGCTCTGGGACTCTCACGTTCTCCTTCCCTACCTTGTTCCCTAAATCCCCTCCTACAAGAGGCTCAGCTCTGCCGATAGTAATGACAATACCATGTCTCCCCCTGCCCTTCCTACACCCATCACCTCATCCCGTGTCTCTTTAAATCCTTTTTTAACAGATTATGTGCGATGTTCTGTTGGGAGTTCCAAGTTGTAAAGGACCAGCTGCCCTCACACAGCGTGTGTTCGTTAGAAAGTGACGAGGTCTCCCACAGCCAGCCGCATGCCAGGGACATGGGATGTCCCCATCAGGTTTTTCTGACCCCCCAATCCAATACTGATCCTTTAACATCGAGTATTAGCCAAACCGAGTCTCAGTCTGATCTTAAATAAACTAAAGTCTCTTCCTTGTATTCTTGTATTCTTCTTAGATGCGACAGTTTCAGTCCATGTAGTGTTGAGGTGGTAGCTCGCAGAAATGTTCTGATCATCCAACGCCATAAACTCCCTAACCCTCTCTGGAATATTTTCTCCTTGACGCTGTCTCCAGGAAGTTTTTCTCTTCTTTTAAATGTAGCGTTTAGTGTTTGTTGGTGGAGAATCAAGTGGTAGTACTGAACTGCAACATCCATATTGCACACTTTACATATTTCTGTCTAGGGTTGCTCGGTATGACGGTATTATACCGTGTTACGCGGTATAAAAGTCTCTACCGGTACCGGTAGAGATTTTGCAATACCGTTTATACCGGAGAAAGAGCGGATGTCTGCAGCATCTCTCTGAGTCACTGTAATTACACCTCGTCGACACATGGGGCACTGCAGGTGTTGCAGCAGACTGCTTGGCGTGGTTGCACGAGCACGACGAAGAAGAAACAGCTTCACCTGAGTGATAACAATCACGGCGGAGGAGGAGAGTGAACGTCACGAAGAAACGGAGGCAGCCCGACCCACCCATGACAAAGAGGAGGAGGAAGTCGCTCCAAAAAGGGGCGCTACGTCTGTTGTGTGGAACTTTTTAGGATTTAGAAAATCCAACGACGGACAAAAAGTGATACTCGCAAAGAGTGACGCACGACTGTTGCTGCTGGAGGTGGAAACACCAGTAACCTCTTCCACCACTTAAAGTTAAAACATGCGAAGCAGTATTATGAAAACCAAAAGATATCTTCTTTAAAATAATGTTATGCTGCTGTGAGCAAATAAAAATAAAAGAGGAAAATGATCAAATGCGTCAGTATGGTTATTTTAAGCCATTAAATGAATTTACAAGGGGAAAAAAATTTTAAAATACCACGATATATACCGTTATCGTGATATGAAATGACTCATACCGTGATATAAGATTTAGCTCATACCACCCAACCCTATTTCTGTCTAACTGATGAAGTCAGGTTAAAGTCCTCCCACACAGCGTGTTCGTTTTTCTTTGGTAGCTTTGACGCTAGCCAGCTGCCAAAGATCAGGCTTGGCTGGAGCCCAGTTCTGATCCGATCATTTTAAAATGCATGAATGGTCCTCGATTAAAAAAATAAAAAATTCCTGTCTGAGACGGTATCAGACACCGTGCATGAGTAATACCATGAGGTTTGCTGAGGTGAACATTTTTTTTCTCTCCTTTGCTGGACATAATTTGCTGCCACAGAACCTTTGCAGCCGTGATGTATGAGGCTCTAACACGACACAGTATCAGTGCTGGGAGCCGGAGAACAGAACAGGACAGGACAGGATGTCATCTTGATGTATCCTGTGCTTCTCCTCTAAGATCTCTTAAGTGTCTCAAAGCCCTAATCAGCTCCAAATAGAAAGCAGAGCGTTCAGAGTGGCAGATGACAATCCATCCATCTCGGTGCCCAGCAGCAGCAGCAGCAGAGCATGACATGAGCTAAGTTAGTACGCCAGACGTTCACAGCTGCCAGCGCACACTCGCTTCTAACCCGGTCAGAGCCACGCCAGTTCAGTCAGTCAGTCAGTCAGTCATTCATTCATCCAGCCAACGACGTCAACCATTGTTTTCAATCAATCATTTTCAGCTATGAATCACTCCAGTTGCGTCTGTGGTGTCTTTTTTTTTTTTCCTCTCCTTCCTCCCTTTCGCTCTGTCCTCTGATGAAAGACGCCCTCAGAGAGGTAGCCAAGCCGCCCGAGTTTGTTTTGACGTTTCGATGGCTCCGTCATGAATGTGTTTAGAGTTTCATTCACATGATCAGCGCTGGTTCAAAGGGTCTCGGAGCACCGCGTGGTGGTGTTTGAGCCGTTTGAATCGCGGGGAGGTCTTTTTCTGGTGCATTAGCAAAGGGGTCTTTGATGCACATAACGCAGCTTGAGCGCGCTCCGCATGGGCCTGACCTTTAACGTGTCACCTGGTTTAGTGCATCAGAGCCGTGCCGAGGACCAGACCTGAGCAACAAACAAGTATCTGCTGCTACTCTCCGTCAGTTGCGCTCCAGGACTCTTGTTGTGCTTGGAAGGAGCCCCACTCGCTCGCTGGTTTTGTGCTTTCTCCCTCTGAGTGCTTCACCTCCCCTCCGCTTAATCTTGAAACCATCAGCTCCCCAGTCTGGTTCTCTTTAAATTGAATTTGAAATATTCATTCCTTGTATAAGCTGGGTTTGTAAACCCCAAAAGCATGTGTTGTTCAGAGGGGATTTCAGATCCAGCCAGGGGCCTGACGTTCCACGAACCCTATTTCTCTCGCTGTCACCAACAAACTTTGCAAACGCCGCGGCGATGACCTGTATATGAGCCACGCAGGCCCGGATAAAGGCTGCAGCCTGCTGTCCTTGTGCATCCATGACATCAGCTGGTCCGCGGCCAAGCCTGTTCATTTCACTTACTTCAGGTTCGTCTCTGTTAAGTGCAAAAGGTCATTGCAGAACAGCTCGACTTCGTTTTAGAAAGAAAAAAAAAAAATTGCTGAAAATTTATTCTGTGCACTCCTTCCACAACTTCTGTTTTACTCTGAAAACTTGAGTGTTTGCAGGCGGGGAAGATGATGGGTGGATGGAAAGGCTCCCAAGGCATGTGTGCCATCTGTTTAATAAAAAATAAAATAAAATAAAGGACAGGCTCATATTGAACTTTTCAACTGATCAAAATGTAATGGAATTTATAGTTGCCGGACACTTCTTCTTCTTCGTCTTTTTTTTTTTTTGGATTTGTTTCTAATTGAGGACAGCAGTGTTCCTCAAACAACAGGAAAAGCTGGGACAAAAGCAGGAAGTCGAGGCCGGGGAGGCAAATACTTTATTGCCGCTGTTTCCTTTTGCTTCCAGGGACAAGAAGAGAAGCGGCGTTAGGAGTCTTTAAGGTGGCTTTAAAGCGTGTTTGCTTTTGTTTGATTTTTTTTTAAATAGCTAAAGAGCGTCAGCGGATAAAAATGAGAGAGTGACATAACCTGTAAAAGTACACGTGTCAGTAAACTTTACTCGTCTGTTTGTGTTTTATTATTAAACTACAGATGTGTGTCGGTTTGCGTTGGCACTCGTGTGTGTTTGTTTGTGACCATTCATTCATTCATTCATCGTACCTCCCTCTGCCATGCTCACCCTCTTGTTTCCTCTTCCCCTCTGCAGGCCTCTATGAGCTGCTGGCGGCTCTACCATCCCAGCTGCAGCCTCATGTCAGCCGACCTGAAGACAACACCTTCCTTCAGGACATGTTTGGGGAGAGAAGCCTCCACTCGCTTGTCAAGGTAAGACAAAAACAAAACACCTCTTTCTTTGAGAGAACATTTTGTTTCTTGTTTGTTTAAGATTTTATTATAAGAGAAAAATATAAGCCTGGAAGACAACTTCACCAACTTGCCCGTGAATCTTTTTGCTGGGGGGAGTCATTCTGTTGGGAACATAGACTGTAGGAAAAATGGACGATCTATTTGCCACACAGTTTGCGTTTGGTTGCTTGGTGTTGGATTATACTCTGCACTTACCTCAATTTTTTGTTTTTTATTTTTCCTGCTCTTCATACGGGACCGCTTCATAGAGTGGTTGTCAATGGTAACTTGGGTTGTGCGATGTTTCATCGTTTATGATATATCGTAAAAAACATCCCCCACGGTAACAATATGTCATCCCGCGATAAAAACGATAAATTCCCATTGATGACGTATATATGTGCGCGACACACTCGCAGCCCAACACGTGAGGAATATTGACAAACTGACAATGGAGGAAGGTTCCTAAACGAGGCTCCACCTCCATTATCTGGTTTGGTTTTAACCCCTTAACGCCTGAATTGATTTTTCAGTTATATAAAGAAATTAAATATTTGTATTTTTGTTACCACTCCGGCCGGTCCTACCAGAAACTAGTGCTTGCTAAAGGTTCCTAGGATTTTTCTGAATGTGCACAAACCTACATTGGAGTATTACATGTGTTATTTCAGCTGCAGTCTGAACAGAAACAGTGCGTCGCGAATTAGCGACACTAGGCATGAAGGGGTTAAAACGTCTGACGCGGAGCAGCAAATTACAACATGCAAGGTTTGCAAACAAATAGTGAATAAAAAGGACAGTAACAGCACTAATTTGTTCCACCACCTCAAACACAAGCATAAACCAGAATATGAAGAAAGACAGAAAATGAGCAAGGATGCAGAAGCAGCGTCGACTTCATCCAAAGAGTCCGGGAAAAAAAAAACAACTCAGAGAAAACTTGATGCATTAGAGTCAAAAAGATTAGACTGAACTGGTGTTTATTTATCGTCACCGTGATAAATACCAGAAATTATCGGGATAAATATTTTAGTCCATATCGCCCATGTTTTACATAGCGTTTATAAACAGACACTTGAACATACACCGGCATTATATTAATTAACTACCTAAAACAACAGAAACCATCCTTGAAAACTAACTAACATTAGTATTAGCATGGAGCAGGTGGAGCTTATGAGCGATACTGCAACCGGCCACCAGGGGGAGCTCCACATGCTTTTATTTTTTTCCGTAGTATATCGTTGGGATCTGATTATGTTCTGACAAATATCTTCCAGATCATTTGAATTATTTGTACTTCACAGGCTTTATGTGGTGATGGACAGGTATAGTAACAGCAGTGTAGCCATAAACGTCATTGGAGCGCCGTTGAGTTGAAACAACAAAATGGACGTGATTGGTTGTGGGACTATCCAGTTGCGTGTAGAGTTTTTATTTTTTTACTGTGCACCAGTTGAAACACACCCTTTAATGAATTCCAGGCTACAAAAATATATACGCAGTCTATGAAAGACTGTGATGGACTGGCGAAAAGGTGTGGCCCCAGCTGGGATAGGCTCCAGCCCACCAAAGCCCTTATACAGGGTAACATGGCTGCAGCTAATGGATGAATGGGTGGATATGTGTATGAAAGAACAACAGAAATTAACGTTCCATCCTTCCATCCAGCCATTTTTCACAGCAGATATTTTGACAAGTCATACAAGAGAAAGCACAGGTGTATTAATGGTGGCTTAATTCCATTGAGAGCTCCACTAAACCATGACAGTGAACCAGACTTCACAAAAACAGGACCTCCCCTTAATGGAATGCACCTATGTCTTGAGGTCTAGCAGACAATATGAGTTTTAACACAGTCTGCACCAATCAGACATAACATTATGACCACCTTAATGAGATTGTGTAGGCCTCTGTGGATCATCCCACAGATACTTGATCAGTTTGGGATCTAGTGAATTTGGAGGCCAGGTCAACACCTTGAGATGTTCTTCATGCTTTTTTGAGTCGTTGCCATCAAGGAGCGTCATTGCTATGGGGTGGGGGTGCCTGGTCTGGTCTAGGTGGGTGCTACATGTTAAGCCATCAACATGAACGAATGCCAGGTCCAAAGGTTTCCCAGCAGAACACTGGATTATCACAAGGTGGTCATGGTTATTTCACCTGTCATAATGTTATGGCTGATCGGTGTATAATCCGTCTTGAAATTACGGCCCCATCCTTCCTGTCGTGCGACGAGCCAAAACCTGAGCCCTCTCCCGTCCGCCCCTGAGCCACCATCTCAGGTTCCTCAGTGCCGCTTTTATTCACCCACCTTCTTTCCTGTCAGACATCACAGAGTTTATTGTCATTCCAACCGTCTACCCACCCAGAGCTGTGGTTTGGTTGCTGCCTCCCAAACCAGATAGCTGCGGAGCTTGAGGAGAAGATGAGCACACTTGATATCTTTATGCACTAGCCGGCAGACAGACAGAAAGAAGTAATGGATCTAGCACATTCGCCTGTCCGCCGTGACCTCTTCACTTCCGCAGCACGTCCCCTTCTCTTGGACGGGGATGTGAGGCTCTTGCTTTGTGTTGTTTTTGTGCCGTAAATCTACATTTCTGTCACGATTATCCGGGAAACATGTGTAACAACTGCTTAAGCTCGCTCTCTAATTCACAAATGTAACTGAGAATGTTTTATTGCTCAATTATTCAAAGAACTCCCATAATTGTTAGAGCTACACTAGACTGTATCCTTTATGTATGGTTTCCATTTTGAAAGAATACACTGCACTGTTTTCATGAGCTGGCATGATGTATTTCCCCCCCTTTGGTGGTCTCTCTTTCTCCAGCCGCAGTCATTATGTCACAGAGACAATTGAGAGAGAAAAATTGACATAATTTTCAGCCCTCCCTTTTAAGAGAAATCTTTTCCGCGTAAGCATGTTTGTTCAGGATCCAGGGTTGTAACACGCCAGCGTGAGTGTGTAAAAGTGTCTGAATTATGGCATAACTCAAGACGCTGAAGTAAAAGCCCCGATGTCGGGACTGGAGGAAACCAGAAGGGTTTCATTTGATGCCTGGATTGTTATGGATGGCCACAGAATAAGGCATCTTGAACATGGATAATGATGGGCCGGGCCTGCGCATGTTCGGGCTCTCATTCTGGCCGGCCCCAAAGAAAACACTGCGTAGTGTGGGGCAGTTAGACCGACGCTAATGGAGGTGGCATTATGTTTCTGTGATATTTAGCCAGGCGTACGGGTGGAGCCCTCAGACTTAAGCTAGCCCTCTGACCACTCCTGATTATACCTAGCTAATCTTTCAAGGGGCTGCATTGCTTTTCAGACAAAAGGACCATGTCCTCAGAGGCTTGCTACCATGTGTGTTGAACACTTGAATAATTTACGAAGTTAAGAAGTTAAGAAGTCTGACCCCGAAAATATCCATAATAAAGCTATAGAGTCGGCAGGTCAAATGTTGGAGCTAAATATAAAAGAAGCTCTTATTTCTAGGCCTTAGTATCTCTACTGATCTACTGTACCGTTGCAGTACAAACCCTATTGATGCCTTAAAAGAAGGAGATCTTAGAAATACCTTTTCCCGTTCTCTGTAACAGAAGCCAGCGAATGGCTCTCACTTTGTGGCCTTTTGTTTCAGTGCAAAGAAGCACTTCATGAAAGTGTTTACATTTAATGAACTGAATGAATTTAATGAATTACAAGAACATGTAATGACATTTCTTAAGAAAAGTGCAATTTCTGTTTAGTTCTAGGTCTCAGTGTTGTGTTGTGTCTACAAATCTTATTAAAACTGTGTGAAATCGAGTAATGGCAGAAACCTTTTATTCATAAAATTGCAGTTAATGTCTTCAGTGTAATTTTTGCACTTTGCAAATTCATCCGCGCGCCTGATTAGGCTCTCTGGTGGGCCACTTTTGGCCCGCGGGCTGTATGTTTGACACATTCTGGTCTAAACTAATGTCATTTAGTTCACAGTTGCTAATGTCGCAGAATACAGTACAGTTATGGGCAATTCTTGACCATAAAAGACATCAATTTAAACATCAAAGAGCCACATGGTTTCTTCACCAAGACTAGCTGCTCCCACCGACCTTCTTTTTGTTCAGTGGGGAGAAACCGAGCTGCTTTCTCTTATTGTTAACAATGAGCCATAAGTGGAACCCACCCTTCTCCAGACAAGCAGAACTGTGTGTTTCCTCTGCTTTCTACTTGGTACCGAGACGTGAGCCAGCCTGTCGGCTCGCGAGCCAAACGGACAGACAGGCAAACTTTAAAACGCACACAAGTACAGAACAACCATCTCACCTTACAGCGGAGACCTGCAGTCAGACACAACATCCAGGTGAACATGGCTAACGTCAGTGGCACGCCATTAATAAAACCTTAATTGTCCCCTTCCTCTGAAGCCCCACCGCCGAACCTCCGCGAGGCTGTGAAGGGGATACTTTGGGAAAGCCGAGCGGCGGGGAGAAAACACACACATCACGTTAATCTGACAGACCCCGCGACCCCCGGTTGCTCATATGGAAACGCTCAGGCCTCACCTGGGTAATTATGGCGCATCAGTTACTGGTCACTCCGTCTGGAGGGAGAGAGAAGGACCAGAGGAGGAGGTGTCAGGGATGGAAGGAGAGACAAGAAAGGAAAGGAGAAGATTTAGACCCACACGAGGAATAAAACCAGACTCTTCTGTTTCCTCTCACCTGCCCTCGTCAGACGGTTGAGACAGCCGCTCACAGCCTTCCTAATCCGATTATGTCACAGGGATGAAACAAATATTTTTCTTTAAATATCATCTTTCAGCGAGGGCTCAGCTCTTGCGGGTTAGCCTCGTTCTGCAGCATCGGAGCTGACGTGACGTGTAGCGTCTAGCTAGCGCGGCTAAAGCGGCGCAGACACTTCGACTCTTTTCAATTAAAGCCGGTTGCTCGGGTGCGCCTTCTGTAAATTCCTCCACGCTCACTGTTCCCCTGCCAAGTCCCCTGCTCCGCGAAAAGCCACAGGAAATATAACGCGATATTCAATTTCCACCTGCCTCAGGTGGGGCGCTCCTTTAAGACCCAAGTTTCTGTCAGCAGGCCTTTAAGCAGGTCCTGAGATCCCTCATTTTGTGGTCAGACGTTTCCCTATAAATTCTGCTCTTGTTAGTTGCTAATAGGCTTGGCCCTCGCTGCGTTGTTTCACAGCAATATTGACGCGGGCTTGCCAGTTTGTTCTTCGGCGCTGCAGGCCTTTTTAATGACATGTAAAGGTGCCGCGGCCGATGCTTGTACCCAAGTGGAAAGTTTGAGCTATTTTTTGATGAATGAGCTAATTTTCAGACAATCTGGGCAACGTTCCTCGAGTACCAGACTAAATGAATAACTGGATCAAGCTCTACCAAGCCCTGCAAGCTTTATGACTCCACTCTGCTATGTCCATCCTCTACGCTCCAACCGAAGACTTATCTTACGGTTTCCACGCGTCTAACCGTGCCTTTCTCTCGGCCTCCTATTACCGACGAAGATCACGACCACATCTTGTTGCTATAGCCCTCTTTGAGGCATTTAAGCCCACGCTATGTACGCAGCAGTAAAACCTGACTAATCGTCTCTGGTTCAGGACTCTGTAAACCTACCCCACCTCGGAGATCCACTCATGCTGCCTGTGATCACCATGTCTCTCGAGGTCTGTATTTATTATTTCGGGGGCACAGGAACCCTTTGTGGGGAGCTCAACAAATACCTGCAGACTGCTTCAGAGAAGGAAGCATCCATCCTTTAACGTCGCGTATTCAGTGCAGATTCTTTCAGATGTTGTAAGGTGCTGATTTTAAAAAATAAAAATTCTGCCGTTCTTTATATTTTGAGACACCAGCCTGGTGGCTATTTATGGTTCCAAAGCCCCACTCCTGTCCAAAATAAATCCCCTTTTACTTGAAACGAGATACTCTCCGCTTAGGGTACCTCCCAAATATTTTCTTTGGAGTTTAGCGGTCGCGTGCAGTTGAAAGATCGTGCTTAGGGTCCACAAACAAGCGCCTCCAAATTGAGCCAGAAGAGTCGGATGACGACGGACGAGGCCGAACGCAAGGTCGAGGGAGCAACGAGCCGCTGACTACTGAATAAACCCAAAACTTGACTTGAACCATGTACAGTTCACTGGAAAAGACAGTTAAACAGAGAGAGACAGGTCCACCTCTCCCCCCTTCTATCAGTCAAACGTCTGTGTTGGTAATCAAGGCAAGTCTCTGGAGTGATCCCACATCCATTATTCCAGGTCTCTTAGTTGACCCCGGATTTGTACTCCTTGTCTCAAAGTGAAACCAGAAGGTCTACATGATATGAAGCCAATCTTAATAGGACATGGAGCATAGGAGCAATACACAAAAGATGGAAAATTAGGTTCATGGTGCCATATAATGTATTTATGGCTCCCTCACGGCTGCCTGAAGACATCACGGGCTCACCTGGAGCTTTTAAAGATAGAGCAAATTTATATGTTGAATGGACTGCCTTACAAGCACTCAAATCAATCTGATTCTGTAAGTCACATGCATTTGTCCTGGCTCCGTGCCCTCAATACTTCATAATGCCTCTTTCCAAAGCAACAGCGGCCGTATATCACATGAACGAGCTGTTTGATTGATATATGCCACCTCCCTTTGAATTTTTTTTCGCTGAATACTTTTTTGAACTCAATCTAGACACACAGGCAGTCAGGACTATTACTGTTTATCAAACCAGCCCTCGTATTCATGGCTCCTACAGAGTACATAATGTGTATGGAGGTGTGTCAGGGGCCTCTCTGCCTCCTGTGCCAAGAGCTCCAGGAGGAAATGGATCCCCTATCTAAACGACATAGCCGTCATAAATGGCTTGGCCAGCTGCCCCGGTCTCTATCTCTCTGTCTCCCACTCACCCATCGGATCTGTTGCCAGTTTTTAATTAGCTGCCACATTCTCAATTTTTTATTTTTTTCCCCCACAACAAATGACAAAACCTGTGCTTTTGAGAGTTACTCTACTTAGGAAGACCGTTTTGGAGAGGACGTTGGAGTCTGTAGATGGGGAATCATTTCCTATGTACAGGAAAGACACAAAGGACAGCTGAATATTCACTAGGGATGCTTGATATTGGCTTTTCTGCCGATATCCGATATTCCGATTTTGTCCAACTCTTAATTTCCAATATATTCAGTCTTTTTACACCAGAATTTTTAGGTAACAACATAACATATCACCTATTATGGAATTAACACATTATGACTCATTTTATTGCGATGTCCCACTGGATGCAAACATAAATGCAACATGGCTTTTCAAATGTAAACACTGTCTGTGCAAAATAAGTTACAGAAAAAAGTGCCATTCATTTATTTTTTTGTGTTTTTAGTGAGAAAATTTTGCCTCAAACAAAACTACAGACAATATCAAAACAAGGAAGACAAATGTAGCGTATAACTCCACATGATTCTTCTTGAGGTGTGTGATCAAATTTGATGTATTAAAGGAAGACGCCTTGTTTCCTCCTCTCATAACCACCTTTGCTTTGCAGTCATTGCAAATCGCAAATTTACTGTTAGTAGGTGACACTTGGAAATACTTCCAAACCACGGACATCTCATACACCAGGCGAGCTAGCTTGTTAGCCACGGTTAGCAACCTACGAGACTAGCGTGTTGTTGTTATACGTCATCAAGCACGCGCCTGTTAACGTCCCATGCTGCGTTCATGCAGACTCGGAAATGCTGAAGCTACAGAACAAACATCAGTTATAAAAACCTGATACCGATAATTCCAGATATTACATTTTTAACTCAATATCAGCCGATAATATCGGAGGGCCGATATTAAGGTTATCTGTTTGTCACGTGTGATGGACAGGTACAGCAGCAGTGATATATAAGTACTAGGAATTAATGAAAAAGTGTTCATATAGTAGTAAGTCGCTCCTGCTCTGCCTCTCAGTCCTGGCCATAATGCAGCAGAGCCACTTCCCAGAGGGCAGCCGTCTCAACAGTCTGTGGTTTGGATGGTGAACGTCCTCGATAACTAATGAGCACCATGAGAAAGTTGCAGTTGCTGCAGCCGTGAGAACCGCTAATGCCGACGCTGTAAACGTCTGCTTTATTACGCCGGCTTGGATCGAATTTCTGCCGGCGCAAACTTAATTCAGCAGGATTTCGTCCTGAGCTGATGTAGAGCGGTGCTGTCGTCCGCGAGACCGCTCACAGCGTCCAGGACCTGGTGCCATTACGACCGAGCTGAAGCCAAGATTCTGCAAAGTGACCTGCCGTGACAGGAGCAAAAGCAAATCTCAGCTCCTCGTGCTCCTTGAGCAAACATATCATCTCACAGCTATTCTAGCTGCACGTCTGTCTATAATCCCCCCTGCCCATTCCCGTCTCCCTCTACCTTGGTCTAGTCCACCAGGCCACGGTGCCTTGACAAGGTGTTCTGGATCAGACCAAGAGATCAAGCCCGTGCGGAGGCTTGATACTGGATATAGGAACAGGAGTGGGAGAAGGAGAGCGAGCTCCGACCGGGAGGACGTGGAGTTTTCTGGGCAGAGGACAATAACCAGAGGCCTCCAGCCTCCTCGCAGGACTCGGGGAACAGAAACACTATCCAGCCCTGCGATCTCCAGACCTCTCTTTCTCCTTCCATCAGCACACCTCTCCATCCATCAAGCTTTTGCTCCCTCTCTCTCTCTCTCTCTGCGCCAGACGTTACTTGCTGTAGTGGCTCTGGATTAGCGTTGGTAATGCACGCTTTTTCCCCCAGGCTGCATATCCACGCTGACAATCAAGCCTGGTCATTGTTCATCTTGGTTCTTTATGGTTCTTTGGAAGGTCTCCAAGGTGTCTGACCCTCAATCCCAACGCTGAAAAAAAAAAAAACATGAAGACGGATGTTCTGTTTTTTGTTCCCGTCCATCCTCGTTGGAATTTGTTTCGTATCAGTTCTTACCTGTGCTGCTGTGTGTATTTTAAGCCTGCGGGGTATTTCTGGAAGCAAACAGTAACTTAGTCAGAGGCCTCCATGGCGACGGGACACACTGCTGCTCTGTAGCTCTCTGTGAAGGTGTTCATTCATTAATTAATTCATCCCAGCCTCCACTTCTTAGAGCTTTCCTTTCCAGTTTTTGCACATTTTTGTTTTGCCTTACATTTCTCATTTGAGGAGCTTCAGAGCCCCCAGTTTTTTTATTGGGCTTTATGTCCTGGATTGCGCCCTGGTTTGGGCTAAGCCCTCTCTGGCTCTCGCACACCGTCTCTCACTGTTTTTGTTTCTTTTCTTTTTTAATTCCACCAGGCCACTCTCTCTGTTTGCCAGCAGCAGCAGCAGCAGCAGCACTGCTGCCTCACCGAGGGGACAGAGAACGCGCTATGCAAAAAGCCCGGTAATGACTTTAAAACACATTACTGCGTCATGGACAGGCACTTGGACAGTGTCCTGAACTGTAAATAAAAGCATTTCAATCTCGCGTTTGCTCGCCGAGCAGAGGAGAAATTCCACAGTAACTAAGTAAGTGGAGGTGGTGGAGCAACAAGTACCTAAGCAGATGTCCCCAGGACTGTGGTATGTTGGAGCGCCGAAGACACTGGGCAACCTCGCTCATTTATTTCATCTGTTTTCTTACAAAGATGATCAGGGCAGATGAAGTAACCGGAGCTGCCTGTCTGTCCTTTTACGGTCTTCTACTGTAGAGGAGCAGACAGAGGAGTCACAGGGTGGAGTAGACGGGGGCATTCATGACGAGCACGGAGTGACAGCTCAGATATGATGTGGCTGTGCTGAATTAAACAGATGAGGTGCAAGAATTTACACCAATCAGGCATAACATTATGACCCCCTTCCTAATATTAGGTAGATCTTCCTTGTAGTGACTTATCAGAGAATCGTGGGCCTTCTGAGGGCGTCCTGGGCTGTCTGGCTGTTAGTAGGGGGGCTTTGAGGGGAGGGGTCTCTGTGGATTACCCCAGAGATACTTGATCAGTTTGGGATCTAGTGAATTTGGAGGCCAGGTCAACACCTTGAGATGTTCTTCATGTTTTTTTAGTTGTTCCTAAACCATTTTTGTGGCTGCTGTCATCAAGGAGTGTCATTGCTATGGGGTGGGGGTGCCTGGTCTGGTCTAGGTGGGTGCTACATGTCTAAGTAACATCCACACCAATGAATGAATGAATGCCAGGTCCAGAAGTTTCCCTGCAGAACACTGAATTGTCACAAGATGGTTATTTACTTCTACTTTACTCCTGTCAGTGGTTTTAATGTTGTGGCCACTGTGGGTCTGCTCCTAACTTCACATCTCAGCTGTCTTATTAGTCTCCTCCAGTCGCAGGTTCTTTGCGTACGACAGCCGAGCAACCGGCTCCCTCCCTCAAGCCCTCGGCAGATTACCTCCACGACACGGCTAATGCAGCATGTTTTATGGCCGAGTAATGTCGGCTTTACACGGGGATTTGAGCCTTTCAGCTGACCTTGAAACATGGCTGCTCCGTTGGCCGAGGCGGCCCTAAAAGGCCGTGATTTATCACGGGAGTCTGCGCGCGTAAGTTCAGCTGAAGCGGCTGTAGCTGCCTGAGGCCAGGAGTTAAAAGTGGAATGGCGATGGGCGGACATCTGCCAAGACATTTCACACCTAGTTGTGTTGCATTTATTCGAGCAGAAACCGCCGTAAAAACCGTTGCGATGCCGCCAATGACATCACGTTTTTGGATTTGAGGACGTTTGTTTTCTCTGCTGGTTATCAAAAACAGATGACGGCAAGAGGAGGCTCAGATGAACTCATCTACACGTGCTGCTTGTCTTGCCGCTAATCGGATCATGTTCTTCTGATTTTTCTAGCCGGGGGCCAGGAAGCGTTTCTTTGCGGCGACATCTCCCCGTCAGCTGTGATTGTGTCGCCTCAAAGCAACTCCAGCTAAAGTTCCCCAGTATTTACAGTGCTGCTACTGAGGAATGCTGTCTAGCTATAAAAAAAATAAAACATCCTAACAATCTGAGAACAGATGTTTTAATTGCACACGGCGTCTGCTGCTCACGGTGTGACAGCAAACAAACTGCTTTTCTTGTCTCTCTCTGTCCTGAGTGCTTCTCTGTCACAGGTTGTCACTTGCTCCATCTGTGTGTCTCTCTTTGCTCGCACATGTGTGGATTTGGCCCCTCCAGGCACTCAGCTGGCCCGGGGGCTTCCTCTGTCACTCTCGCCCCAGCCAGAGAGCCTCCCGCTCCACCGTGGTGCTGGAATGCTTTCTAGGACATCCAGCTGGAAGCTGCGGGCCTTCCCAGCTATCAGTCAGAGCTCGCGGCCCAGCTCCCCTTCACCATGCTGGGCTGACGAGAGACACTTCAGGAGCGGCTGCTGGGAGGATCGTCGTCCCTGTCTATGCTGTGATGGAACCTGACAGCAGCCTGTATGCTGTCAACGCATTCCTGCACAGCTGCTCTTAAATCACAAACGGCATAGCTTCGTTTTGTGTGTCTGACGACGTGTGCGTGGGCGCAAGCGCGCCGCCGTGCGTGCGTGCGTAGCCGATTCCATCTCTGCTCCACATATCAGCTTTTGAGTGATGAAGTGTTTTTCGCGTGTGTAAATGAGTAAACGTTAACGCAGCGCGCCGGCCCCACTTTCCATTTTAGTAAACTCTCCAGAGGTGCAGCTTTGTCTCTCAACGTCGTGCAGTTGCAGGCGTTGAAGCTGATAAGGAAAGGTTTAGCCAACTTAACCAGACTGCTGAAATGATTTGGAGTCCTCGGCAGGCCGCTGGGGCATATCGAATGCACGGTGGAAAACTGGATCGTTTGCACAGCGGCTACGCTAACTGAAACACTCAGAAGCCTTGTGTTGCCCTCGGCCGAGGGAGCGACTGCACGTTGTTTTGATCTGGTGTGAGCGTTCCTGTGCGCATGAGGTGGTGTGGATGGAGGCGCTACATGTTTTCATGCATGTTTGGTCAAAGAGGCCTTGTCGTGGCCTTTTCGCAGCTCAGTGTTTAACCCCCCCTTCTCTCTCTCAACCACAACCTGTCCTTTCAGATCCACGAACGGCTGCAGCACTATGAAGAGAGCAAACCTGTCCCCATCCTGAACAGCGCCGCCGCTCTGGCACATGAAGTAAGCACTTTATAATTACTTTTTTTTTCTTTCTTTGAGGAAGGAAGGTCTCTTTTTATTTGGTTGCTCCAGCTGATGCGTGACGAATGAAAGGGGCTGGGTATCGCCACGTGATTCCCACAGTACTTTCCTCTCTAGTTTTGCAAATGGAGCTTGCACTTCTTTTGCACGGCTCTTCTCTGTCGTCAGACTTTTTAAATCCAGTCAGCTCTCGGGCCTGTCACGGTGCTGATAGTGGAGCTTCCTCACACGCTAACTGAGCCTTGGTAGAAGTCAGACCGCAGCAGGATTTCTAACGATGTAGGAAATTACATGCATTTAAAAAATAAGTTGGAGGATTTTATGAAATGACACTGGGGATTTTTAAATCAAGATCAATTTAAATTTAAAAAAAATGATTTTTATTTAAACCCAGCCACACAAATAAATGCAACAAACCATAAAGAAGTCTTAATAAATCCTTTGGAGCTTCCAATTTCTGTCCTAAAAGTAAAAAGTTTGTGGAGCTATTAGAAGTTCATGGTTGTTGATCATGCAACATGCTGGTTAAATCTGCACCTCCTTTGCATAACTTAGTGGGTTGAAGCCTATGTTATGATGACTCAGGTTTTTTCTTAAATTAGTCATTTACCCAGTCTTGATTTATCCTTTCTTTGTTCCCTTGCTATTTGTGGTTGGAACCCAAGAAAACATGATGTGCTTTAACTCGCCTCCACACACACAGACCGCATGTAAGCCGGTTCTCCGTCTTGCACCGCTTGCTCTGCAACTGCGTGGCACCGAATAGGCTGAACGTGGCAAAACACTTTGAAAAACCCTTCACAGTATCGTGCAGCAGCCTTCACAGTGTTTGATTCCTTTTCGCGTCTTACCTTTGAGTGCTCTGTCCCTCTCTCAGTTTCTTGAATCGCTACGCGTTCAAATCACCGCCTACCCCGCCGCTTGGTCTCGGCCCAAACGTCTAGCCATACACCGCTGAATCGGAAATCCAGCTCTGCGGAGAAACACTGATCATTTCCCCCCGGGGCTGAAATTGGACTCAATCAGAGGAAAGCTGAAGACGGATGGGCGAGCCATGACAGATCCTTTCGGCAGACGATCAGCCGAAGTCGGGAGAAGACCGAACGGCTTCAGAGAGAGGGAGCATCAAAGCAGCATCACCTACTGCCTGCGGCCTTTCCTCATTAGTTAACCTGTTAGGAGTCACTTCTGCCGTCACGCCGGCGCTGCCAGCAGAGACCACCGATGAGGACTTTCTTCCACTGGCCTCGCCGCTCCCGTTCAAGCTGCGAAAGATATTTAGTTTGATTTATTGACTACACGTCCGGCGTCCTGACGTTTGTTACCGCGTTGTTCATCTGTGATATTTATTAAACGCCACATGTGCATATAGGCAGGCAAGTGCCCCCGCTCACATCCACATCTGCACACACACACACACACACACACACACCTGTGTAAACCCCGAGGACCAGGCTGGCATGGTGAACGGAGAAGGAGGGGGCGAGGGGGGTTTGGGGAGCACTTTTACTGGTGTGTGGTTTTGTTTGAAATCCACAGCTCTGTTTATTGTAATCAAAGTGCCCCCGTCTAGTCCACTCCTTCTACAGAGCCCACAGCCATACATCATCCTAATTAGTACTGAGCTAAGGGTAAGACGAGAGAAAGAGGGGCTGAGGCTCTCACAGCCGACCGAGGAGGACAGAGTGTCCTGAGTCTCCGTCATGAAAGAAAGGCCACGTTGCGTTGCCGAGTGGTTTTCCTGACCTTAAGGAGGAGCCCGAAAGCTCCGTCCTCCGGAGTCGACACGAGTCCCAAACCACCCTGGACCCTTAACCAAAGCAGCCTGGCTGATCCTGAATCTGTAATATTCTCAAAAATAAAATTTTATAGCTCCTTCCTCCTTCTGCGTGTTTGTGCTACCCTGCTGTTAGTGCTGGCAAAGGACGCTGCTAACCAGATAACACCGGGACAAGAAATCCACCAGATTCAGGAAGAAGTGCGAAGCATCACTTCTCATAAGCCTTGGCTCCGTCTTCTTAGGCCGTGGCCAGAGTCCATAGACCATCCCCAGCTCCCAGCCCCCTCCTCTTACAGATTTTCCCTCTCATTTTTTATTTCTTTTGTCAAATTACAGACTTTCAAATGTACGCTTCCTGCTAAATGCCCCACAAAGCGTCTCCCCGGGATTATCAGGTATCGGGGATAAAGCCCAGAGATGGTGTATCAAAGCATCTCCCAGCACACCACAATCCCACGTCCCCCCCCTTTTCCTTTCTTTGGCTGGTCGAAAAGAAAAAAAAAACAGAAAAAACCTCCCAACTCGGAGCGCTGCAGTGTGTTTTTAAAGCAGATTGATTTTCACCCGTGTCACCGCTCCAAATGAACGCTATTTGAAGTGGTGGGGTGAGGACCGAGGTGCGGCGGGGGAGATCTACAGCTAGATGAAATTCATTTGAGGCTTGGGTTTCGGGTAATGGAGGCTTAATTTATTGGCTAACATTAAATGACACTTTAACCCCCGTCTGGCCCCCGGCTGCACCGTCTAGAACGCACAGCAGGTGACTGCCACTGCACAAGCAAACTACTGCGCCGCCAACGCCGCCGTCTGAAACGCGATCGATGCCGGGCCGAGCGGGTGCCGTGTTACATACGCACAAAGACACGTCGGTGGTCGGCGGCTGCGCGCACACACACACTTTTTATGAATGTACCGACGCGATGGTTACTGCACACTCGCTCGGCCTTTAGCCCTCATCAGGCCTGAAATAGAAGCGCTCTTTCCTCAGAGTGGAATGTAAAACACCACACTGCATAAATCAAGAAGGGGGCAAATCAGCCCCTCTCACACATGACCCAGTTCAGTGCAAACGCTCCGATCTGTCCGTCCAATCAGACTCCCATCAGTCCTGCTGAAAGCTAGACGCGCCGCATCAACAGCAGGTTGAATCTCAGCCCCCTTCCTCCGTATCAGTGTCCATCGCTTGAACTATGACCGAATGTTGCTGGAGTCTGATTCGTATCCTTCTCCTCTTAAAGGAAACTTTTTCTCCTCTGGCCGCCTTCCCATCATCTTTAAACCCTGCTCTTACTTGGATGGACCACTGGGTGCCCTCAGAGAGCACTGGTGTGCAAACAAGTGGCTGGTTTTTACTAAATGCTGCACAGTAATAAATCAACACATTATGACTAATGTGCCTTTGGTTAAACCCAGAGTCAAAGTAAAGCCATTTATTGAGTCGACTGCTGTGATAACAAATAATTATTAAATTCAATTATCAGAAGTGTCACCAGCACTGACTTTTCATATATATATCTACAGCTGAAACTATTAGTTGATCAGGCGTAACATTAGGACCACCTTCCTAATATTTTGTAGGTTTTTGTGCCTCCAAAACAGTTGGGATTCATCAGAGAATAGCGGACATCGGCCTTCTGAAGGTGTCCTGTGGTGTTTGGTAACAGGATATTGTTAGTTGGGGGGCCTTTGAGGGGAGGGGCCTCTGTGGATCATCCCTCAGATACTTGATCAGTTTGGGATCTAGTGAATGTGGAGGCCAGGTCAACACCTTGTGCTGTTCTTCTTCCTAAAGTGTTTTTGTGTCTGCATCCTGCTGCCATCAAGGAGTGTCATTGCTATGGGGTGGGGGTGCCTGGTCTGGTCTAGGTGGGTGCTACATGTCTAAGTAACATCCACACCAATGAATGAAGACAGGTCCAGAAGTTTCCCAGCAGATTTAATTGTCACAAGATGGTTATTCACTTCTCCTGTCAGTGGTTTTAATGTTGTGGCTGATATCTACAGCTGAAACTATTACTTGATCTATTACATTAATTTATAGAGAGGTAATTGGCAACTGTTTTGAAAACTGAATAAAAAATAAAAAAGTGAACTCGAGACCTTAACTTGTGTTTCAGGATATTATATTTTACATTTTATGGACTAAACTAAACAGTTAATGACTTTACTGTATGTCACTAGATATATATCAATCCAACTGGATCGTGAGAGAAATGATCTAAGACGTTGCAGTTATTTTAACCATTACTCCTTTTTGTTTATAACAGTGTTTTAATCTAATCACATGTAACTAATTACTCCTTAATATACCTCTATCTGTCAGGAAGCTCAAGCTTTAAGCTGCAGGTTATAATAGTTAACGTGTTTTTAGAATGACCCCGTTATTAACACGCACGGATTAAAATACACTATTTAAAACCGTTAAGTCTTCACGGTCAGTTGTTGCACACAAGAAAAAAAAAATCACATATTTGCGTGAAAGCCAACGTTTGAGTGCTTTATTGAAACCTGTAAAACATAATAATAGGGAAACATCTCTGTGCATGACTGTGTAAAATCTAATCAGCGCGCTCAGTGTAGTGGTACGGTGTGTTATTGATCAGTCACACCACATGTCGAGCCAGAGAGCATTTTATCCGTCGTATAAAATAAATGACGCCGCGTGGCCCAGATCTGATTCTTGAAAACAAAAGGTTAGCCGTTGTAGTAGGTTTTTTTTGTTTTTTTTTTAAAGTATGGTCTGCTTGATGTATCGGCAGCTTTAAATCAAAGCAGTGAGCCCTCAGCTGTTCAGGGTCAAGGGAGAGCTATAAACTGACATGCAGGGATCAAACTTATCTAAACACTGCAGCGCCTGCCATGACATTTAGCAAATGAAATACACACAGTCTCAGAGGAGGCCAGCATCGTTCTCCTGGACCCCTCCTCCCTTCCCCTCGCTCTCTGTGAAGGTCTGAGGATGGAAAATGTGAATCCAGCGGGGAAGCACGAAGGTAGACGGCAGAATGTGTTGTCAAACATGACCCATCTGTCCTCCATGCTGAGTTATGGGACGGGGAGCTTTAATGGGACGATATGGGGCGACTGGAAATGTACAGTTCTCCTCTTTTCTTTTTCTTTTTCTTCTCTTCTCTGGAAGCATCGCGGCGATGAGATGACAGATGGAGCTATATCGGAGCTGGAGATGTTCCCTCGCTAAAGACGTTGACCTCGATTCCCCTCCGTCTCAGTCTCTCTCGTTTTCTTTTTTCGTCACCTTTCTTCTCAACTTACCTTTTCCCTCTTCTTCGTCTACGTTTTTTGATGAAGTGAAGTACTGAAAGGTGGAATGAGGTTCACTGAAAGTAACCTTGACCGCTGCGGCTATTCATTAGCGCGGCCCCCGTTCCCTTCAGGGGGGAGGAGGAGGAGGAGGGGGGTCAAAAACTAATGGAAATAATGAAAAGACCCCCTCACCCCGTCTGCCATAAGCACATGTTCCTGTCTTCCAGTGGATAAAGTGACATAGCATCCTCCCTTACCCCAGCCTTAACCCCTATAGCCCCCCTGCTTTTACCTCTGCCTCACCTCGGTTGCCTTATTCCCGCACCACGGGGGTCGTTAGTCAAACAAACCCAAGTTTTTTGTATTTTATTTTATTATTTTTTCCCCCAAACTCTGTCATCATCCGACCGGGCGTCACACGTATAAAGGAGCGTGCGCCTTTTTTTGGATGAGGCTTCCCAGTTCGGCTTATCTGCCTGCTAGGTGACGACAGCGCAGCCGCAGAAATGATCCATGTGTCTCTTCACGCCTCTTCGCTGCGCTGCTCAAAGCTTTTTAAAACCGCGAGCGTCAGTCAGCGTCAGCAGTCTAGCGTTAATCTTCTCTCTCTCTCAATCATTTCTTTAAGTCGTTAATCAACCAATAATTCTTCGTCTGTCGTGTTTATTTAACCCAGAAGGTTCACAACGTAGTTTATGCTTCCTCTGCTAAAGCTTATATACAAACAGGGCAGTAGCAGTAGTGTAAAACAACGCAGACAAGCAAAATTAAAATATATTATAAGTAATTAAAAGGATCATTCAGTGTCCTGAGCCTGTAAGAAGAAATTCGCCGCATTATCCGACGTCCTCATCCTTTAACTTTCCAGGATGTCCCACTCCTGGTTTCAGTTCCTGAAAAGAACAACTGATTTGGGGATACTACTTTAGGTTCATGTCATGTTCTAACGCACAAAACAAGAATACCAGACCAGATAAGTCATCGTCAGATCTGTTCGACTTTAAAAACACTTGACGTGAAGGCTGGCCTCCAAAGGTGCAGGAGCTCCAAGCTTCTCCTGCGAGCGCCGCCAGCTGCTCCTTCTTCTCGGGGATTTATGATTATAATAATTCTTAGTTGTTGTTTTTAAACCAACTTGCTCCTCGCCGCTCCTCTTAAATGTTCGCGTCGTCCGTTATTTATCTGGTTTTGACCCCGCAGGCAGGGAGAGTGCGGTCCAAAAGCACTTTGCACGAGTTTTATATGTTGTTTAAAATCAAAACTGACCTTTATTTATGTTTGATAGAGCATTTATCCAGATCTCCTTGAGGTTTTCCTTTTTACGAGGGCTGCAGCTAGAGGGTTTTTCATTAAATCACGCCGTTATTATCCTGATTAATACGCTGGTCTGAAGACACTGACGCTATGAGATTGTAACCGTCCAAAACACACAGATATTCAGTTTGTAGTGATGAATGTTGAGCTGATAAACTACTGTAATTGTAAGTATTATGAGTTCTGATTAATCATTTTAGCTCCACATGTCATTACTCTTCACGTAATGCTTTTTTAAAAACAAGCTGTCGAGAAGGAAACGTGTGTGATCGCATCCTATCCTCACATGCACATTTACGCCTCAGTATAGCTTCCTCTGGTCCTAGACTTGTGTCTTCGTGTGGGACGGCTCGCTGCTCCTCACCTCGTCCAGGAGGAGACGCGTAGACGTCCATAAATCAGAGACGCAGACGGAGGAGCGTGGCCCGGGCCTTTAGAAGCCGAGGCGCTCGTCTCGCAGCTACCAGACATTCATCACCGGGCGTAGTCCAGCTCTAGTCCCTCTGCTCCGGGATGCTCTCACAGCATCCCGTTGTTTCCAAGCGCAGCCGAATGTTTTCCTTACTTAACGCGAGGCTTGGAAAACGATCCGGGCGAGCGGTAAATCTAATCAGAAGGAAAGGTGGCAACAGGCGGGGGTCTCAGGTCCCATGACGACGTGTGACCCGGCCTCCCGCTGAGGGGTACAGAGTTTAACACAGTGTCAGCTTTCCTGGAAGTGCTTCAGATCATGACAGTTCACGATACACCAATCAGCCACAACATTATAACCACTGAGAGGGGAAGTAAATGACATTGAGCATCTTGTTGCAATTCATCGTTCTGCTGGGAAACTTTTGGACCTGGCATTCATTCATGTTGATGTTACTTAGACATGTAGCACCAACCTAGACAAAACCATGTACCCCTCCACCCCCACCCACCCCCGCCCCATAGCAATGACACCCCTTGATGGAGAAAACTGGTTTAAGAACAACTCAACAAAACGTGAAGAACATCTCAAGGTGTTGACCTGGCCTCCAAATTCTCTAGATCCCAAACTGATCAAGTATCTGTGGGATGATCCACAGAGGCCCCTACCCTGGCGCTGAGACACCACTGGACTCCCTCAGAAGGCCCATGTCCATTCCCTGATGAGTCCCAACTGTTCTGAAGGCACAAAGGAGACCTACAATCTTAGGTCGTAATGTTCTGCCTGATCGGTGTAATGATGGAAAGGATGAATTATTATGAAAAGATCGACTTGTCTGGCCTTACTGTAGACTGAACACGGTTTGAGTCAGGTTAGATGAGGCTAGAAGACGTATGAATTAGACTTCCCGATAAAGTCTTGGCAGCTGTGGCCGTTTGATCGCTGGGCTAATCTAGGTAGAGGAAGATAAAGAGGCAGCATTGCTGGGATTGCTGAGTCTGAATACATCATGCAACGACTCTCATCCTCATCCTCTCCTTTCCTTTCCAAATGAGAAAAAAAAAAAAAAAAAACGCATTTGGCACAGCCTCCTTGAGCACAGACCCTCTGCTTGGCATGACCGTTGCTTTCTATCAATGCATGCAATGAGACAAGGCTGAACTATGAATCATTATAAATCAAACCTATTCCAGTAGTATTTATGGCAGAACTGCCGGTGACCTCTTTCCTGAAGTATAAATCCAGCTAAAGCTATTATCAGTTCATTCCTTAAAAAGAAAAGCAACTATTCCTATCAGAATTGTTAATAGCTCGTTCCTTTGTGAATGCGTTTTGTGTAAAAGCGTTCTTTCTCTTTTCAGTTGTCCAAGGAGCTGGAATGGAAATCAAGCAACGGAGAAGTCCAAGAACTTCTGAAAATACTGGAAAAAACCTACGTTAAGGTGAGTTTGGCTCCTCTTTCTTCCTTTATAGTAATTAGACAAATTCTACTCGTGCAAACAACAGTAACGCCGTACGGCGGAGCGTGTAGCAGCAACGTTAAAGCCCTTTCCTCGTCGCCTTGGCCGCAGCCGCTGTCCTCGTTAGCCCGTTTCAGACAGCTAGAAAATAAATTTACACGTTTTTATTTTCTAACGCTTCACTCCGGCCATCCATCAGGCCCCTCCAGGTGTCTCGGCCAGACAGAGCTGCCTCCGCGCGAGACGCAGTACGCGCAGAGTTGGACGGGTTCATTTTTTAATGCGCTGTCGTCATGCTTATTTGGCTTCTGCCAGAAACAACAGCTCGCTATGAACCCCCCCTCTTTCACCGCGGTACACACACATCCACAGTGCATACAAATATTCAATAACTCTCGGTGTCAAACAGCAGTGTAGTGAAGAGACGGGTTCCCAGATGGATCAGGCCCAGAAGTGGATTGTTGATTGTCTGCGCTAGTGATGATGATTCATTCTTTAAATCCTGCCAATACGACTATATCAAGCGCTTAAAAGACATAAAACCACTACATGAAGGTACAGATGCACGTAGCTTAGAGAAGCATGACAAAATAAGTTCAAGTGTCATCTGCAATCAAAACATACAATCACACTTACGGATGCATTGGAGGAGCGCTCGCCTCTGACGCAGAGTTATCCCGGAGACAAACGGCTCTAATCCGTCAGTATTTTCTCTCCTACTTTGCTTCGCGGGGACATTGTGATCTCTTTCGTCCTTGCCAGCCCCAGAAGTCAAACGCGGCGGCGAGTTGTCGGCGCGCTCGCCACAAGACGCGCCGGTGTCAGAAAACCCCGCGTTTGTTATTTCAATAACGCTCACAGCGGAGGAATTTGGCGTGCCGGCGAGGCCGATCCGTCAGAGCGCAGCTTGCGAAGGTCATCGATCAGCTGACGGGGTGGAGGCAGGGGATGGGGATGGGGGACGAGGGCCAGGTGCCTCAGAAATCATCCCGTCGTCTTTCGGTTGCTGTAAAATGTGGTATTTTTAGATCTGTCTGGGTGACGTTTTTATCGCCAACAGGCCGTGGAGCGAGATTTTTAGATTTCGTTTGGCTTTGACAGTCACGGCTCTCTCTGCTCCTTAAAAGCCACAGACACAGGAGGTGAATAGATTCAGGTAGAGGTGTAATCCTAGGGTATAATCCAGGAAGTCGAGTTAAGTTTGAGATGTGTAGATGAGTTATATATTGTGTATAGTTTGATTAAGGTTTAAGATAACAACACTTAACTGGAGACTACATGCTCGTGTTCCTGCTGGAGAAGATATTGAGCCTATTATGGTTACTAGGGCTAAATATCATTTCTCCTTGAGTTTGGTTTCTTCTAAAGCCGATTTGTAAACAGCGCTCAAGCTTTATGCTCCGCCTCTTCATCTCCATTTTTGGTGAAATTCCGAAACAGCGCCACCTATAGGCCTGGAGTATGAAGTAGCGTTTTGTTGAGATGGATCCGTGTGGACGCAGATATTCTTGAAACGATGCCAGGGAAAACAGAGGTGTGGACGTGTGGACGAGGCCTATGTTGAAGTTACTTGATGCCTCTGTTCACACCTTTCATTTAAATGCGTCTCCACATGTGTCCCCAACCAGCACTTGAGAGCTGATCTCAGTTTTTCACAGCTGTCCCCTTTACCTACCGCTGTTTCAGAATTGATCTCCTCTCTGCGTCCCTGACCACTTCCAAATGTGGTCAGAGATCACACCTGGACTTTAATATGGTCACTTGTAATCTGATTCCCCATGATGGACGTTAATCTCAAGGTCTGAACGGGCCTTCACTCTGCTGCAGTGAGCTAACACTTCAGGAGATGTTACTGTTCATCTACAGGTGGAACAAGCTTGAAACCTTCAACCTGAGAGTGCAACCTAATCATATCGGATTATTTTCACCCATCAGATTAAATTACCAGATGGGAAATCCCATCTATTCGCAAGAACTGGTTGGGTTTAAACAAAGGTTGTGTTGAACCGTAGTAAATCCTGTTCTCAAGAAGAGCCTCAACAATTGTTTTCCCTCGGCCTGTTTGCTTTCTCTACTCACTCCTGTCACTGCGCTCTTCCACCACCTCCAAACACCGACCTCAGCTCCAGTGCAGAACGAGGTCGGCCAAACAATTCCACACCAAACAATGGAAAATATTCAGCTACTGCTTCCTCTACTGCCGGCCGGTGCACCTTGGCAGGCAGCTCGGCGGCAGAAGCCAAGGGAGACAACCTACAGTGCAATGGCATTTTATCACTGAGGCGGGACTGCAGCCAGCTGTTTTTGAAATATTACGTGGCGCTGAGATGCCACAAAGAAAGAAAGAAATACATCCGAACACATCCAACCTGCTCGTTTAGGCCTCGACGTGCAGTGCTACAAGTGCCTCTTTTCTTTTGGAGAGCGATCCAAGCAGCTGTCAGTGCGCCGTTCAAACAGAGGTGGACTCCAACATCCTGCATCTTGACATGCGGCGGGTTCTTACATTCAGTATATCTTCATTTACATCACAGTATGTTCCCCTAATGATGTGGTTGAAAACAATAATGCCAAACATCTCCTTTCTTTTTTCTCTTTGTGGTCACATCTGAAGTTGTCAGGTTGACCGATTGACGTCCAACGCGCACTTCCAAACCTCTTGTGTGTTGGTAGGAGTCCATCAGCGTGTTATTGAGCGCCTGGGCTCTAAGCCGCCTGGCTAAACGTTCCCGCTGGCTACATCTGGAACATTCGGTCAACAACAGATTAGTTCCAGCGTCTCGGTTTTGAAAGGTTAGAGCTTTGACTGCACCGTATTAAGGTGCGCAGGCGTTTTCTTGACAGTGTTGCTCAAACTCTAAGCAACATGTGGAGCTCAGAAATCAAGTATTAAAACTTCTCTCCTTCTCTCTGCCTGTGTCTTTCTGTCTCCATCTGTCCTCCAGGGCACTTGATACCGTACCAGCCCAGGCCCGGTGTAAATCACGGGGGCTGCTGGTGTAAAACACAAGCAGATGGCTGCTGCCTTTGAATGGCGTCTCTGTGCGATAGTAACTGTATCACTCTTAATTATGGCTGAAATGATCCATTCCAAGGGTGGGGATATAAATCAGGCTCTTTTAAAACTCCCCTCTCCCCCCTTTTTTTTTTTGCCACTCTCTCTTTTTTTTTTTACGATTTACACATGAGAAAACAACTTTCCCCCCGTATTAGCCCCCCTCAGCTAGACTAATATTGACGGTGATGAAAGTGCCAATTATGATGGCCGCCTGTTTCCGCCGGCATCTGTTGAACCTGCAGCACGTACTGGACTCGGGGCAGCGGCGCACGCTACGGTTCAAGGCTTGCGGAAGGTGGGCGTGAAAGTCGGCCGGGCCTACAGCGGTGCCAGAGCGTTCACAGCGGGGTCCTACCTTGCACCAATCCTGCGCCGCCGCCGGCTGAAAAACGAGCAGCCCCAGCGACAGGGCCGGGGGCTTTAATGAGAGGCCAATGCCAGGAATGTACAGGCAGGTTTATTTAGTCAAGCTCAGTGATCTGTTTTTCTAGGATCCCTATTATGCCTAATGAACACAAACACACGAACCGAGAAGGAGCGGGGATGCCTGGAAAACAAGGGTTTGGTTTTGCCTCTCGCTTTCCGCACTCGCGCTCCATTCCCCTTTTCCTCTTCAGGGCCTTTACAAGGATATAACTCCTGATTCGATTAGGACGCTAATACGGCAAACACCGAGGCATAACAAGACCCACTGACTCATATCAGCCCGGGAAGAACGTTTCCAAGCTGTGTGCGTGTTAAACATTTGTACCTGTGTAGCTGTACTCCCGTGTCAACGGTCACCAGCCAGGGCATGTACCATGTGCTACCTATTAGCTTGCAGCTGTTGTTGCTGCTTCCTAGAGAGTTTTTACAAGGAATTAGCAGTGGCTCTGTTACGGGTTGTTAGGCACGGCCGTAGGGGAGGATGTGGCGGCAGGGTCTGATGCCAGATTCGAGGAAGTGCCATCAATGAGAGGACGCTCGCAGGTCATGATATTAGGCCTGATGGATAGGGTTCAGGGGAAACAGAAACTGCCGGGTTAGTGGGGGAAAGGTTGAGCTGAGAGAGTTCTCCCAACTTTTATCACTGCAGCAACCGTGTTCCTCTCAAAGTCTAAAAGTGACTGCAACTGATTCGCATTGGACAAGCTGGAGCTAGCAAATGAGTGACATGTTTGCTAAGTTTTAGTTGGGCTGAGTTGTGCAGGTTAGCGTCAGAGAGGGAGAACGTCAGGGAGACGTGACCAAGAACATAAAATCAGAGACTTGGATAAGAAATGCACAGGTAAAACATTTGCACACAGACGAACAGGACTCAACAGATTTCACACAAGTTTCAGGTTAGACTGAAGGTTGTTCCACAGAGGAGGAGCAGAAAACCGAAAAGCTGTCTTTCCCACTTCAGTCCGTACCCTAGGAACCACAACTTTGCGGCATATCTTTAGTGCAGACTGTATTTTCTACATTTCAAGTTTGAAAGAGGACATAAATATGTAGGAATCATGCCAAGACTGGATTTGGGAACACAAATATACCAGGTGCATAAAGCAGCCTGGTTCAATGGTGAGTAAGAGATCCACAGTTTGTGATGAATCTCAGAGCCCCGTGATAAATTAGATTTAAGCAGAAATGGGGGTGTTGAACGTGCGATTTGAAAAGCACGTCAAAACAGTTATTGATTCATTTGAAAGATGTAATTCTTCACAGTGTCCAATAAGCACGGCATTTCTGCTTCACGGGCACCGGGCCCACGCGGCCGTCACCCCGCTGAGAGGCTGATAGACGCCTGGCTGACCCTCGTGTTTTTGCAACCGAGATCAGGTGACTGACAGTGAAACACCATGAAGAGAGCCACGATGTAGGCAGACTCAAAAACACGTTCGCTTTCACGACTTGGAGGTTTTGGAAATTTGTCACGATGCCAAATTAAAATAATAATTTTGTTGAAAGAGTATAAAACGTGTCTTTGTTGGCGTAACATCTCATCACATTATATAGGAAACTCTCCGTCCAGGCCTCGTCTAGCACAGGTTTCCCCGTCCAGTTTTCATCTATTGTCCTCATCTGCAAACAGTTTTGGTTTCTAGTTTTCCAAGAGAACGTCTCGATACCATAATGACAGCATCCCCCGAAATGTAATACAGCACAAACTGCATGTTTATGTACGCAGGCAGATGAAAACCAGGAGCACGCTGTTAGCCCTGTTCTGAGAAATGAACAATCTAATGCTGGGAGGATTTGCGTGAAAAATGCTTGAACGATAACAGCGGAGATGACCAAACGAGAAGAAGAAGGGAAGATTAATGGCATTTGAAAGAAGTTTGGATGAGAGACACGAGCGTTTTTAGGGAGGAGAGATGAGCGAGAGAAAAATATGGAATTAAACGTGGGCTCTGCTGGGGATTTGAGTCAGATTTTATTTATTTTTTGCTCCGGCCTGCACCTTTTCCACTGGGCTGGTTTGTGACCTGGAACCTTGTTTAGGGTTAGTATCAGTGTTAGGGTGAGGAAATTCAAACGCGTTGCCAGTTGGACGTCACTTTTGTAGCTGTGGCCACTGCTTTTATATTTACATCCACCAGTTGAAGAGCATACACAGTTTACAGGAAAATGAAAGTTTAGCCAGGTTATCTAAACCATTTAACTCAGTGATGGATATTTACAGAATTCTTCCATTATTAAGTCAGCGTAATTAATCTTATTAAGCATGTGTCATTAACTGTTAACTGATGCTCTGGCTTCTTTCTGGTGATGTTGAAATACTCCTAGATTAGATCCATGTCTGCATTAAATATTGTAAAGTGCAGACCTGATAGGAAACTAGAGGAAGGAGTGAGAGGGTGTGACGTAAAACAATCAGCCACAACATTAAAACCACTGACAGGGGACGTGATTAACATTTAAACCATCTTGTGACAGTTCAACGTTCTGCTGGGAACCTTTTGGGCCTGGAATTCATTGGTGTGGATGTTACTTAGACATGTAGCACCCACCTAGACCAGACCAGGCACCCCCACCCCATAGCAATGACACCCCTTAATGGCAGCAGACATCCCCAGCAGGATGCAGCCACAAAAACAACTCAAAAAAGCATGAAGAACATCTCAAGGTGTTGACCTGGCCTCCAAATTCACTAGATCCCAAACTGATCAAGTGTCTGTGGGATGATCTACAGAGGCCCCCTCTGTTTTAGAGGCGACAAGGGAGACCTACACAATATTAGGAAGGTGGTCATAATGTTACGCCTGATCGGTGAACATTAGAAGGTCTTTGTGGGTGATCGTTGTACCTTCATTCTCCAGACCTGCAACATGAGTACAGTGTTATAGATATAGATATGTTCCGTGGCTAAAACTACAAAAGGCCTGGAGTTGGACTCAGTTGGAATAATTTTCTTTTATGGTTGCAGTCACGGGAGGATAAACTGAACAACGTCTTCACAGGTATACATGATACAGAGTCTGTGTGTATGTTGGTCAGCTCGCCTCTCTCTGTGGATCCTGGACACACAGCTCCAGTTGTGTCTCCTCCTCTCATCTGCTCCCAGTTAGCAACATCTTGAATGCTGTAGTGCAGCATGCTCCCATGTCATAAAACACACTGCTCCTCTTCTCACCATATCCTTCTCTCTCTCACTCTCTCTCTCTCTCTCCCCCCTTTGTCTGGCACACGGGGTGGAAGATGTTTTTCTCACTTTTCTCTCCCCTCCTCGACCACGGAAAAAGCAGCACGCGTCCAGCTGCATCTCGGTCCGGACACGCAGTCGTTAAATAGTTTGAAAAATGAGCGTCTCAATGGCATCATTCTTGTCTGCGTCCCGTCTCTTTTTATGTCTGCTCGTGAACGTGTGAAATATCTGAGGCGGCCGAGAACTTCATTACTTTGAGCTCGCCGCTGCTGCGCCGCGCTGCGCAGAACATCGCTTCCCTCAGCGTTCACCAGCTTGCTCTGGAAAACCGCTGGTTCTGAAGACCCTGGCCGAGGTTGCCCTCCCGCCCTTCCACTTTCAGCTCCCTGTGAGCAATGGTGCAGGGCGAGAGCTGGTTGCCTTTAATCAGGGAGATGTATGGAGGGTTAGCGTGGACCTAATGACAATTAACGCATGCAGCTACAAGTTCTGGCTCCGACCGGGTTCAAATCCATCACCCAGAACCTGAGGGAGACACCCCAATTCATAACCATCCTCCCTGCAGTCTGCATTTTCTCTGTCCTGCACAAAGAAACCAAATGATTGATTGAACTTTTAACAGCGTGCATTGCTCCACTTTGTTCAGCTAATTGGGTCGAGGTTAAGCTGAGGCCCTTGTGTTTTGACTGATGCTTATTGTTCTCCTCCTTCTAGAGCCTTCTGTCCGTCCACGACACAGTTGCCCAGAAGAGTTACGACCCTGAACTACCTCCTCTGCCCGATGACATAAGTGACAACGAGGATTCTGTGAAAATAATAAGACTGGTCAAAAACAAGGAGCCTCTCGTAAGTACCGTTAACAGTCATCTTGAGTATATTCACAGTGTCCAGAAGCTTCTAGAAGTCTGAAAGCGGTGAAGTCATCTACTGTGGTTGGTAACATCTCAGTGTCAGATCAGGGAATACCAGACAGGTCAATGTTCTGCTAAAAAACGCTTGGACCTGGCATTCATTGGTGTGGATGTTACCAGCACCCACCTAGACCAGACCAGGCACTCCCAAACCCCACAGCAATGACACTCCTTGAAGGCAGCAGCCACCCCCAATAGGATGCAGCCACAAAAACACTTTAGGAACAACTCAAAAAAACATGAAGAACAGCAGAAGGTGTTGACCTGGCCTCCAAATTCACTAGATCCCAAACTGATCAAGTATCTGTGGGATGATCCACACAGGACCTTCCCCTCAATCCATAGGACCAAAGGCCCGACACCTTTAGAAGGTCCATGTCCATTCTCTGATGAGTCCCAACTGTTTTGGAGGCCTACACAATATATCTAGGCTTTGTTTGCTAACTCCTGAATATCCAACTTCTTACCTCTTGTATCAAAGCAGTATTCACGCCATACCATAAGCCAAGCCAATACCATACATGCTTTTGAGGTACTTCCCTGTGGGAATCCAACCCACAACCTTGAAGTTGTAAGCACACCAAAACCAACCACAATTACCCAGCTCTTGGCCATGAGTATTTTCAGCCAGTCTAGGCTCGGTGTCTGCGAACGGCTTCCTCGTCTATCCCGGTCACTGTTGCTCTCTCATTGTGACATGCCTCTCTTGTCCATCTCGCCGTCCCAGACGTCAACAACCACCCATACGTCTCAGCCTCGGGCCCCGGCTGTGCTTTAACATCTTGGGCCCTGCATTCTTATTGTCACTCCACCCCTCGACATCCTGGGTGTCTGCCTCGTCTGACGGCTGCCATTCCTCGCATTCCCCCTTTGGCCTTTGCTGTGATTCCCCAACTTTATAAACGTGACCTCAATGTCCTGCAACACATAAACACTCCTCAACACATGGCCCGTCGAAGACCTTCATCCGTCTTCGCAGCACTTTGTTGCGTGCCGAATGCCTTGCCCATCTTTGATCTTTGCCGGACATGCCCTGGCCCCGACCAGCTCTATTTTCACATTGTGGTTTTCACCCTGACCACCATCTTGGCTCCAGGCCGGCGCACTCCTCTCACCACACCCTGGGGGAAGGAGAACACACCTAAGCCATTTTTGGGTTGCTGCCTGTTGCATGTTCCTCAAGCGCTGCTAAAACGTAATAATGTGGCTTGGAGGAATTCTCGCTTTCTCTCTCGCAACGCACATTGTCGCGAGCACTTCCTGCCGCCGGGCCTCTCCTGAGCATGATGTTGGATCACATTCCCTGAAACCATAATGTGATTTACACCCGGCCCGGTCAGCGTAACCATCTAGCTGGTGTTGTTCCATTACACAACGTGATGCTTTTTTGTCTTAAGTTATTTTGGCTCCTGAGAAGATCTGAAACACACATTTACAACGTGTGATATTGTGTATTACTGCACAACACCGAAGGCGTTAATTATGTGGAATATACAGTATTTTTGCAGTTTTAGTTTATAGGCCGAGGGTGCATTTTGGTTATTGTGTTTTTCAAAGTGACTGTATCCAAAAAGAGAAGGTGCTGCGCCTCCAGTGTTTTTATGGGTCAACACTAGGTCAGTTTTATAAATACTCCTTTAATTTAAAAGAGGTTTCATTCAATGTGGCTCTTTAAATTTGACATTTCCACAGCATCACCGCAATATTCTTGCAGTGGCAGCTCAGTTTTCTACCATTATATTTAATTACGTTCACTCCCTACGGGCTTTGAGGCAAAACAGGCTACACAGTAAGATTTATAGCAGGAAAGCAGGTCATTACTGTTTGACCCTCCCACTTGTTTTAGATAAAAACACTTTTCATAAATCAAAATAATAATAACAGTTCTTGAATATGCCATTGCAATTAATGCCCCGGCAGCGAGGGAATCAAACTGGAGCTCGGCGATGTCTTCATACTCACTGGAGTCGGATGCTGCCAAGCTGTGCCCTAAGGACCCACAGGGATCAGTTACTGCCCATAATCTCCTACGGCTATAATTTAGGCGTGACCATGGTGTGGACAACAGCGGGATTGTACTGCAGGGCACACTGTCCGTGTGAATGCATGAAAGAAAACTTGGTTGCTGCTGTTGTGGTGAGAAGAAATTATGTTTTTTGGGTTTTTTTTGTATTTGTTCTGCGGGCGCAAAGAAAAAAGGGCCACTTGAGCCACCTAAGAAAATTACAACGGGGCCCTGACAGCATCTTCCATCATGTTGTACGGTCAGACCTAGGACTCCGCTCCGTCCTGAGACCCGCGAGGAATTAATTTGTCCCGAGAGAGTAAGACTTGCATTCATCAAACTTTTCCTTTGGGAACGGAGCAAAGGGCTGGATCGTTTTTTCTCGGAAAAGCTATTTTATCAAAGGTACCAGGTACTCCTGTGTAGCTACTAGGGGCTGCAGGAAATCAGACTTTTTAAAGTTGACTGTTACCGACTAATCACTGTAGACATTGCTAATAAAAACACAGTAGAAAGTAACGCTTTGAACAATGAAATCTATATTTTTGACCTGAATACAGCTTATGTGCTACATACTGTAAGCTACAGATATGTATAGCCTGTATAAAAACATGTAGCAACTCAGCACTGTCAGTAGCATTTAATAGTATTTCTCTGAAGCCTTCTCCGTGTACTGCAGCTCAAATAGTTGATGTGTAGCCTCCTTCTCTCATTTACCGCGGGAAGTTTGGTGAAGTTGACTCCTCCTCTGCTAACGTTAGCGGATGCTAGCTGTATTTCAGGACTGACATGTCACGGTAGTACGGGCTTCATCTTTAGTAAAGTATCTCCACACACTTGATGAACTGCTGCTAGTTTGCTGCAACGACCCACTGGGCTACTCACCTGTCTTCTGGAGGCGGCCATGTTGTTATTGTCACGTGATCAGCAACGTGTGTTACGGCATTAGTTGACTCGTCTGTACAACCTCTAGTAGCTACAGTCATTTTATTTTATTATGTTGTTTTTATAACTAAGGACCCGTACAAGAAAGAAGAAGAAAGAAGTGTGAATTAAAGAATCTCGTTTACCTTTTTACAATCAACACTTTGCTTTTGGTGCAAGCAAAATGTTTCATATTACTTTGTGGACGTTTTCAGTTTTTGAATTGGACAGTGAATGCTTCTACCCATCCACCTCCGGCCCCTTGACTGTCATCCTGTACGTCTCCAAAGTGGAACTGACCCTAATGAACAGTTAAATCTCACATCGAGGAAGCAGCCAGCAGGTCCGGTGTGCGCGGTGAAGTCACAGCCACTCCAGTAACCAATAAAAAACCCTCTAATTGTGCCGGGTCCGCATTTCACTGCCGCACCAAATTGATTTGGATGTGCCCTTTAACTCGCAATTTCACATAATCAGCCTGAAATTCTCAAACTTGACATCATAACAACGGGGTTGTACAATATCTCATTTCCTTTCCGTCTCGCCTTACTTAGCGCTCTTTTATTTTCTGTTTCACTTTTCGTCTCACTTCCTCTCGGCGCACGGTTCTGGGGCGATCCCGGCGGCGGAGCTGCAGTTAGCACGCAGGCCTCGTTCCTCGTGATTCATCCATTAAGTTAATTGTGATTAGTTGAGAGGATTGTGTTCAGTAGCTCTGATTAATTGCTATCGTTTCTCGGAGCGTGACTTCATGCCACATTTCAGTGAAACTGCAAAAACTCTATCTTCCAGGACAACGTCACGTTCTCCTTATTTGTTATTTTTCTTTCTTCTTCTTCTCCTCTGTTTTATTTTTTTATTCTGTCGTACTCCCTGCTCTCCCGCTGCTCTCCCAAACGGCCTGATTTATTAGCTCAAGAGTCGGGACGGTGAAATAATTGGCTTTGGAGAGCGGCGTCCGCAAACATGTGCGCGTATGCAGATAGATCAACTGAACCGTCTTTCTATTGAAAGAATGTGTTATTTTGGATAGGGTTTCCGAACGGTTTGGATGGGGGTCTAAACTGGAGCACTGAGAGGGTTGCGTCAGGGCCGAGTATGCGGCGGCGGCGGCGGCGGCGGTGGTGGTGGTGGTGTAGCTGATTTACTTGGGAAGTTTGCCTCTGGTGATAAAGGGCTTCGGTGTAGACTGACTAATAGGAAAACTGTAGACAACAGTTGGAGAAAGTGGAATGCACTGGTGTTACACAATTCATGTGTCTTAGCCAAGAGAAAAAACAGATCCAGGAGGGTTGAGAGACCTCAAAACATGGGACTACTAAATGTTATAATAGTGTTGCTGTTCGTGAAAAAGCTCTAGATTTACTATTTACTTTTAATTTGACGATTTATTATCCTCATTGCATGAACTGGCGGCTAAGTGATCACCCCGCAGCATCCCGGAAAATCCAAATCTCAACACAAGAAAGGCATTAAGTAGCAAAACACGACGCTGAACGCCCACGGACGGGTGCACCGCAGCTGCTCCGGGTGACCGTCACTATGATGTGAGAACATTAGTGGCCGACAAGCCCGCCGCGGCCGACTCTGCTCCCCTCGTTGTGGACGCTCTGGAAGCCGTGTGACGCAGATGCAAACAGCAGACGCCGGGATGCTCGCCGCGCGTGCCCCGCTGTGCTCTCGTTTGGTTTCTGCATCACTCGCCGGCTCGCTCTCCGTGCCACTCAGTCGGTGCCGGCTCTCGTTTCTGCCGTTCGTTCACTTCTCCCACACAGTTCATCTTTAGCTGTCCTCCTACAAGCACACCATCTTCCTCATCCCCTTGCTCCCACTCTTTAACTCATTTTGATCATCTGGTTTTGCCATCAGTCCCATTTCCTCCAGTCATTCTTGTGTATTTCTTTCTTTTTTTATATATATATAATACACTTTATTTGAGGTGATGTACAGCCACTGCAGTGTTTAAGAGGTTACAGCCAAATTATGATTATAAACGTCAAAACCGACACCCCATCTCTCCTCATCATTAGCCGCTGTTAGCAACCATACAGTCCCTGCTGCCAGGAATGTGACAGGATCAACGTCAGTCACTATTAGCGCTGCTTCAAACAAATATTTCTTCAATCCTATTAATCTGCACATTATTTTTTTTTCCATTTTTGTAATTGGAAATGCAGCTGTATTATCCTGTACAGCAGGGGTGGGCAAGGTTTTCTGGCTTAGCCACGCTGAGTTTTAAGATATGCCAGACAGGCCAGGTCCGGGCCGGGACTGGGGCTAAACTGATATAAATTACAGACTGGGGCTAAACTGATATAAATTACACGTGAGCAGCTACGACGGGCTCTGCTTTAGCAAAGGTCGGCGGTGTTTGGAGAACGATGGGCTGTACGTGGCCCGTGGGCCGTCGTTTGTCCACCACTGCTACAGAGTCATCAATCACACTCACCTAAATACCTACGGGCAAAGTTAGCTGTTAGTTAGTTAGTTAGTTAGATGACTGGCAGGTTCAAACTATGTATTACATCGTCTTAGGAGCCTAGCAGTAATGGTAATCATTTAGTTTTATAGGGCTATGTGTACAAAAACGTACTTATAACTTCTAAATGAGCTGGAACGCAGGGCTGCTATGCTAGCAGTTAGCATCCTCTCTCAAGTGTTCGTTGAAATCCTTTCTTAAAAGCAGCTGATAGAGACATGATGACAACTCCAACGCTATGCCCCTAAACAACCAATCATAATGCTATCCCAGCTATTAAGAGATATTTATACAGTATACACCGCGCAGAATAAGATTATGAGTTTTGTATCAGTCCGTATTTAAATTAAACACCAATACTGGATTCAGCGTCAAATAGCAGCAGTCTGTGCACTTCATCTACATGAATACTAAACAAAATGCTGTTGAGATGTGGCGTTCTATGGACAAACGTATGTAAGATTAAATAAAGTATCAGCGAATGAATCAAATTTATAGTATTTATAGAGCCACTGGTTGCATAGTTGCCTTATGCAGGATACAATTATTATGAAGTGTCTTTCAAGTGTCTGTGTCTCTGTTTAATGAATTTAATGAACTTTAATGTCTGGATAAGAGGCGTAATAAGCCTTAACTCTGACCTTGTTGTTCCAGCGCTAGTCTCCATCCTCTCGTCTTCCTTTTTTCTCTCTGCTCTGTGTTGTTGCACACACAGGATTGGTTTTCCCATTACGATTAGGTGTCACTGGGTGTAGCTAAATAAAAAACCGTAGACTGCAGCGTCTGTGCCATCCTAGCTGGCAGTGCCATAGTACATAGCGTCCCCGCCTGGCATCAATTTGAGTACCAATCAATACAGCTATACCACTGCTGGGCCTGGGCCACCCCAGCCACTGGATACCAGCAGATCAGCTGGACTTCTCATTATAGACCCACAAATAGCGCTGGTTGGACTTCAGAGCCGTAGTAGACGCTGCACATACGAATGCAGACGACATGTCCGACATTATTATTGTAAAAGCTCCAATTGCATGATTGATGTCTGTGGATTTTCTTTACTTAATAAGGGAGCTGATAATTGCGATGAGACAGGAAAGTCTTGTGATTGATTCCGCTGGTGACGTAGTCGGTTTTCCATGAATGGAAGTCGCTGGAATGAGCCATTGGCAATTTGACATGCCATGCTTTTCTCATCTGCAGAGAAACGGTCCTCCTCGTTCCTCTGACACAATTAGGACGATCAGATCCGGGCTGCTCCCAGTCCGCTCGTCTGGAAGTCTTTCACAAACACGCTGTTTCAGATAGCTACTCCTCTTCAGCTGGAACATGCCATTCACATTATTATGCGTTTAATCTGCTAGTGTGAACGTATACAGACACAGGTTTCCACGGTGAATGAAGCGGGGCTGCAAAGTTATCAGAAGAAGACACTGGATAGATGCGAACGTTTTAAAAAGGTGACTTTTCTATTGTCTGTTTACATGAGAAAGTTGAAAGCAAAGTAATGACACTGGCTGGGACTTAATGGAGCAGCTAATGAGATTAAAGCGGACAGCGCACATGTTAGTGTTTTACAGACAGACACGCGTGCTTTAAAAGCAATATATCTTTCACTTGATGGATTGGGCTGCGGCGACTTGACGGTGCTGCAGAAGAAGATGGAAAGCTCTGCTGATGTTGAGTGCTTCACTGTGTCGTTGTGTGCATGTGAGGCTCCATGTTCAGCTGCCTACTTGGCCTCTGTGTTTGGATCGTTGCACAGGATGTTGTGTTTTTATTCGCCTGTGTGTTATTTCACATTAACCTGAATGCGTTGACCTTTCATTGTGTCTGCATGCACAATTCTGCATATGTGTGCATTTGAGGTTTACTTTTGTCGTGAGTGAACGCAAAAGCAGCTTGTTTTAATGCACCTATCAGGCATAACATTATGACCACCCTCCTACCTCCACCTTGTGACTCAGATACTTGATCAGTTTGGGATCTAGTGAATTCGGAGGTTATTTTAGTTGTTCCTAAAGCGTTTTGTTGCTGCATCCCGCTAGGGACGTCTTCTGCAAACCATCAAGGAGTGTCACTGCTGCAGGATGGCTACACGGCTAAAACCCCGCCCAAATGATCGGACTGGGCCAGCAGATCTTTTCCAGAGTATAACAGTTTCCCAACCTCCCTCTGCAAAAACTTTGCAGGCGGGTACGTTGGTCTGTCTTCCAGGCTAATTGTCCACTACAGAGCCAGCACTGTACTCAAAACCTCAAGCAGTGAGGGGCAAGACTTCTTGGACGGCAGTTTTGACAGCGCCAAGCGAGACTTACTGATCCTCCCGTCACTGTCTAACACTCAAAACCGCCTTAAAAGTATTCTTAACTATGTAACAAGAAGCTTCACATATTATTAATCATTTCTATCATCAGGTCTATTACAAGTTATTATCCTCTCTAGCAATTTATGATGTTCTGCATAAATGATCTTTCCATGCAGTGAAATATAAATACATTTAAAGCAGTCATGCACGAGCCGATGTGTTTGCTGCTGTGTTAGCTCTGTCTGTTACACCACCCTCGCAGCCTGTTGAGTTGTGAACGTGAAAACACGCACGGCCTTCCACCGCCACATCTGACGCGTTCCCAGATCCTAATCTCACGGCCGTCTCAAATAAAACCTCCCCACCGAGTGTAATCATAAACGCACATACACACATCCCGACGCGCTCCTCCGCCCCGAGCCAGCGAGCCGGGCCGGGCCGGGGAGTCTGAATGCGTGCATTGTTGCCCCGTCGGGCCGAGGGCTCCTCAGCGGCCTCCGCTTCCCGGCGCGCTTTGGAAATGAGAAGTGACATGTGAAAGTGGTGCTTTCTTTACTCGGGATAACGGCGGAGGAAAAACACTAAACAATGCCAGAGCAGAGATGGACCTCTCTCTCCCCGTGACACAACTGTCTCTTTGTATGCTCTCATACAGCTCTCTCTCTCACACACATATTCAGTAAGTACATCATGACTAAATATCTGGCACTGTCCGGGCTTATAGCAGGGAGACGGCAACTCCACTCAGTCTACATGAATCACCATACTGTCTGCGCGGTGATTCATACTAACAGTATGGAAACAAACACACACACACACTCGCGGGGAGATAGCCACATGTTTACACACGGATTCACACACCCAGATTCCCTGCCACCTGTGTGAAGTGGAGAGGTGGGCTGCTAAGTGTGTTTTTATAGTAACCGGGTAATGACTTGCTCTAACATTAAAGTCTAAAGAGGCAGAGGAGGAAAAGGAAAGAGGGGGCGTAGGAAGACAAATGAAGGTAAGCCGTCCTGTCGGAGAGCCGTCCGCGCCGCGTTACCTGCCAGCTCCTCCTGGAATCCCTCCCGCTCCCCGTAATTATCATAATAAGGAGCCGCAATTTTCCTTTTTCTCAGTGTACTTGTTAATTACGACTGGCGGGTCAGGACTCGGGTTAAGGAAATAAAAAGGGGAAACCGGAGCCCGCTTTAGGAGGGGAGGCAAGGCCGGGTGCAGCTTTTATTAGTTTCAATCGCGAGGGGTTTAATAAAGCAGGTGGGATGGCATGCGACGGGTCACCCAGAGGGGATTGGCCTGCAGTGGTGGCTCTGTTGCATCACCTAGAAAAATCATTTGACATTAAAATTTCACTGCTCTCTCTGGGTTTTTCTTTTTTTTCCCCCAATTCTCCGCAACAATATTTTAAGTTTTCATCTGGTCTGCTAATTCTTTACAGAGCTTATATCATATTAATCTTTATAGGTGGCCGTAATACTATAATGGATTTTCTGATCTTGACCGACTACAGTAATATTAAATGATTTCTGAGCTTCGCTGGGCCCTGTGGCCTTCGAGGAAGTGTGTAAGAAGTCATAAATATGCTGCGTGTGTGGAAGGGTCTATGCCATCTCAGTGAGGTAAGATGAAATGACACACTCCAACACCAGATATGATTGGAGGTAATTGTATTTTAATGTCCAGGAGGCCCGTTCCCACTTTGTATTTGATTTTTTCCACGGTCGACATCTGGTGTGAAGAACGCCAGCATGTGTTTCCACTACACTTGTATTTATACCTCTAAACACAGCAGTCAACACAGTCAGTCAGCAGGAGTTTATTGTCGCCGTTACACTTTTGCCGTTAAGTGACATCATGTCAAAACACGTCGGCCTCCCTGCCCCGGCCGCTCGCGTTTGTTTTCCCTTGTCGCTCCCAATTTAGGGGGAGAAATAATGTTTGTCAAATGCCGCAGCGTTCGGTTCGGTTCACGGGGCGGTGTTTTGAGCGGTCGTTACGGGCCGAGGGCAGCGTGTTTGAAATGGAGCGCTGTGCTTGTTTTCCCTGGCGGCTTATAGGAACAGCGGCTTTAGTTGTGGCTGGGTTAGGGAGACGCTAAGATCCATCTGTTGCGCTGTGCGACTCGCTAGACGGGTCCACGCGTTGCCTGCCCTGGGCTCCGAGACGTGTGACGAGCAAAGGCCGAGGCGACTCGCCAGTGGTCTCGTCATCCGCGCAAAAAACCGACCAAATCCATAATCTCATCCATCCAGCCCATCAGCTAGGGGGCACTCTTAATTGCCTTTTAAATATTTAGCTTGCCAGACGCTCATTGCGGCCGGTCTGTGCCAACTAAACGTGGTGAGAAATCCAGCTTGCCTTCTTATCTGCTGGAGTTTCATGGCACTACTGTGCGCTGACAGCTTGCTGGACAACCTCGCCTCCATTCCATTCCCTCTAATAAACACACGCTCTCATGCATAAGGGGATCCAAATATCAGTCCCTATTCTCTCTCTTTCTTTTTTCTGCTGCACTGAATGAGGTGTGAGCCATTTGTCATCACATACTTAATGCGGCTGCCATGTCGGCATGTGTGCTCCAGTGCAGTGTGCATGGGGAGAGAGGAGGGAGGGGTGTGTGTGTGTGTTGGGGGGGGTGATGGCTTGATACGGACAAGCGTCGCTCCACTTCTCCCCCGTCGTACGGCAGGGGCGAAGCATTTGGGCCGGCCCAACAATAACAATCAGAGGCATTTATGTGTTAGAAATGGAGATATAGAGCTGGGAGCAGCGGCTGCATATGGAGCTGATCATGTCAGGATTGGAGTCTTCGGGATCACCTTACTGGTGACTAATTGACCACAGCTAGGAGGCTTTCCTCAGGCCAAGATGACCCCCCCCCCCCCCCCTCTCCTCCTCTATGTTTGATGCTGTATTTCCTCTTGTTCTTTGAGAGCTGATTTCTGCAGAGACTTGCTTTTAAAAGTCTATTTTCATAGCGTAGACTGCAACAGGAAGCGCACATCACTCCCTAACAACATAAAAGTTATTTAACCATCTCGTGTGCATCCTCTTCCACGCCAAGAGTGGAGTCACTTGATGGTTAAGTGGCGCCTTCTCTCTAATTGGTAACATAGCGCAGTTCATTCATCAGGCTTAGCGACTGTCCGGCATCAATCATTCAGTCTTTTGAGGTTTCTCTTCAGGCCCGCTTGGCCCGACTTCAGGTGGAAGCCCACGGCTGCTCGCTCGCTGAAAGACGCACGGACACGCTCGCATGCAGACAAAAACACACCTACACACGCCTGCCGCTCATGCGTGCATCGCGCTCCGACAGGCGCACTCGTTCCCCTCCTGACTTCCTGCGCTGTTTCCACGCGCGTCCGAAATGGCTTCCATGTGCCGGTAGGCGTTGAAGGCTCGGCGTAAACCTAACCATCGGTCTGTGCTAATACTTAGCCGCTCCACCAGGAAGCCCATCTCGGCGCTGGAGGGTCTTTACTCCACCTTGTTTTCTTCCTCCTTCCGTATGGCCCCCTCAAACACGTAGCTTATTTAGGTTCAGGCCTACACTGTTTATGTATTTGTTTAACAGAGCAAGCACTCCTCATTAGTGGCCACGCATGGCTGGATGCTGATGATAACACCCATAGGGCATCACGGCATGGAGGGGGAGGTGATGCTGAGTTCAGGAGGTTGGATTTGCCCCCTTGGTTGCAGCAGCCTCTCAGTGCTTATAAAGCGTTGGTCGGGCCTCCAGGAGAGGCTGATATACGCCAGGAGGACTGAGAGAATGAGGGCTGAGGTTGTAATGAGGTGGAGGGGGAAGGGGTATGAGCTTTAAGAGTGAGACACGCTCTTTATTTTATACTTACTGTATGCAGACAGTGGTCACCAGAGTGTCCTCACTGCTTTGAATTGGCCATTGTTGTCATTTCTTTACCCCCTTAAACAATTGTTATCTCTTTGTAGAGAAAACCTGAATGCCTCAATGGATCTACACAGTAAAGTATAGACAGTTTAACTAAAAAACCAGACTTAATGTTTTTTCTGTTTGGTTTATACCTCCTCAATAGATCTATGTAGAGTCTTCGTCGTAGCCTATATGAGTCCTTCACCTTTGTGAGCTTTTTATTCTTGTGTGCAGCTTTGGACAAACACAAAAACGGGATACTTCAAAAATCCAATCCAAACCGGGATACTAGAGACCTTGTAAACTCAGTCAAAGAAAGTCACATGCAGGTTGTTGATTTGCAGCCACCTACTCACTGGGACCGGCCAGATCATGAGGGTAGGGGGGAGCCTACCTACATGAATCCCTTTCTTGCTGCTGGCGTTTACGTGGGCCAATCATGTTGGACAGTGGGTCAGATTAAATCTCTCAAACCCTAACGGCTTCACGGTGACTGCAGCTTTAAATAACTCTGACAAGACTCACACGAAGGGAGCATGGGCGTGCATTACATGTCCACTGATAGTTGTGTTTGTTTATTTCACCACTCTTGTAAAAACCCATTTGGCATGGTTGAAAAATGTTTTTATCTGCTTCCCAGAAAAGTGGTTCATGACCCCATTCTTTCATATTTGCATTCTGAATGTGCCGCTTGCAGTAAAAATCAACCGTGTTGAGGATATCTCTGGAGCTTGTGCAGACTGATCATCGTCGTCCAAGGTTACCTCTCCTGTTTAGTTAGCCTTTAGACTGCCACCATCCACCAGGCACCTCAGGGGACACAATAAAAACATCCATCACGCCACTGGCCATCAGCCAGCTCAAAAAAACGTAGAGAAAGTTAATCACCACATGTCTGAATGCTCTTTTGAGACTTCCTGCAGACTCCCCATCTCACTCTGTTGTCTGTCACAGTCCGTCTCTTTCCCTGTAGCACTCTATTCTTTAAGACACTCACACACACAAAAAAAAAGGCCTCTCTGTCTGTCTGCATCACAGACAGCTGCTTTAAGTCACACTGTGGGGGTTATATGTGACCCTGACACCGGGCTCTGATGGTGCCTTCAACCTCTCGCCGACCTTCCTCGCCAACGTCTCTCCTACTGAAACCTCTCAGGTTTCTTTAATTATCCCAATTATTCTATTAGATTTGCAACTCTCCGCAGACCCCACCACTGTCTTATCCTGATGTCTTTCCCCGGTTTGATCTCTACACGCACACACAACCTAAAAGACCTTGAGGAAACCATTATCTAGGAGGAAAACCATTAGGTATGAATGGGTTGTAAAAACAATGAAGATGACATGCTAATGGTATTGCCAAAGTGGCACAAACCAGAGGCTCCTTTGGTCTTTGAGGAGCTTTTGTTGTTTTGATATCTCTCTCGATGGTAGTAGCCAGAACAACTCTGGACCTGTCAGAGGAAAGCAAACAGGAAAATAATGCACACCAATGAGCTGTTGGTGTAGTCTAGCAGCCGACCTGGACAGTTGAAATAAAGCATAGCAGCTCAATGGGGTCAGGAAGGCTCCAGCCTGGTTCGCTTTTCTTGCAGCAGAAATGAAAACAGTCTTTTGGGGCAATGGGAATAACAGCTAGGAAAGGGTGGAAGGATGAGTTGGAACCACGACAAACTGTGTCAACTAGGCCACACATCTGTCTGGTTCAGGTCATCGGGCCAAAGCAAGGATGACGACACACATTGAGTTGCAGTTTGTCATCGTACTCCGTCTTAAATCCCAGCCAGGTTGGTGCCTGAGTGGTGTTTGTGGGAGGGCTGTGACAGGTTGGCAGCCTTTATGCCTATTGTTTTATTGTGAAGGGAAAAAAAGGGCTGTTTGGGTTTCCAGGCAAATGCATCACAGCTGAGCACTGTCATTTCAAATAAGGAAGTTGAAACACTATACTCTCCTCTGTGTGTCTTCTTGGCTAAGCACTAAGATCGTAAATATATGTGTTTACAGGAATATTTTTAGGCTTCTATCTCCTTCCCTCCACCTTCAGACAATCTACAGTGCCACTTAGAAGTTTTTACAATACTTAGAAATTTCTGCATTTCTTAAAAAAAATGACATCAGTGAAAGCCTAAATGTAGACAAAGAGAACCCAATCAAACAAATGAAACAGAAATATTATACTTGTGTATTTGATTATTCTGGAAAATGAGCCAATATTGCATCTCTGTGAGTTGCAAAAGTAAGTGCACCTCTAGGATTACAAGTTAATTTCAAGGCCAAATGAGAATCCACGTGTTTAGAAGTGTTTCCAATCTGTGTAATGAGACTCAGGTGTTGTTCTCTGCCTGTTTTGTTCAGAAAAATCAGGGATTTGTCTCGGGCTGATCTTAACGACACGTGTTTGTGGAAGTGGATGGGAGTGTTTCTGAGGAGCTGTTGCTCATCAGGCTGGAAAAGGTTACAGAAACATCTCTAAAGAGTTTGGACTCCACAAATCCACAAATGAGACAGATTGTGAACAAATGGAGGAGATTTAAGGCGACCGTTACCCTCCACGGAAGTGGCGACCAACAAAGATCACTCCAAAGGAAAGATGCATAATAGTCCAAGAGGTCGAAACCCTCAGGTTAATTGGTCACGGTCATTTCTAAGCAACTAAAGCTTCTTTCGCATTGGTTGATCTGCCCATCTGCAGTCTGCTGAACATTATATTGACAAGCGAGGTGGTTGGCACTGATAATACTACAATGAGAAGGTCACGGGTTTGAACCCATGGGCCGACTGGGTCTTTCTGTGTGGAGTTTGCATGTTCTCCCAGTATCCATGTGTCTGTGTGGGTTCTCTCCAGGTTCTCCAGCTTCCTCCCACCGTCCAAAGACATGCTGGTTAGGTTCATTGATGATTTTGAATTGGCCCTATGTGTGAATGGTTGTCCGTCTCTTTGTGTTAGCCCTGGGATAGACTGGAGACCTGACCAGGCTGTCTCGCCCAATGACAGCTGGGATAGACTCCAGCACCCTGCGTTCATCTTCATACACAAGATAAATGAATGAATCTGATGTAGAATAGTTTGGTTTTAATGAGAGTCCAAAAAATTCCAGCATCTGAACCTTGTTCCATCCATGAAACATGAGGTAATGTCCTGGTTTGACGTGTCCTGCATCTGGGCCAGGCTTGTCATTATTGATAGACCAATGAATTATGAATGATACCAGCAAATTCTTAAAGATGAATGGGAAGATAAACTGGTCAACAACGAGCCCAAGAACACAAGTCGTATCTACAAAAGAGCAGTTAAAGAAGAACAAGATGAATGTTTAGGAACGGCCAAGTCAAAGTCCTGACTTTAATCCAATAGAAATGTTGTGGAAGGACCTGAAGCAAGCAGTTCATGTGAGGAAAACCCAAAACATCTCAGAACTGAAGTGGTTCTATCTCGAGGAATGGGCTAAAACCCCTCTTGATCTGCTGTAAATGACTGTTCAGCAGTTACTGGAAATGTTTAGTTGCTGTTATTGCTGCACAAGGAGGTCACAGCAGATACTGGAAACTAAAACAAATCATAAGGCAATAAAGGTACAAGTATAATGTCAAGTATAATCTGTTTCATCAGTTCAACTGGGTTCTCTTTCATGAAATCCATGTTTTTTTTGCAGAAATGTAGAAAATTGGTGGTAGTCCTGGACATACCCATCAGCTGAATGCTCCTGCTGTCGTTCTGTTTTCCTTTCTTTTAGACAAAGACATCCTTCTTAGCCCAGACAAAGACATATCCACGTTTTCTGGAGAACTAATCATAAATCAGCCATTTGGTAAAAATGAGCATCCTGTGTGCAGTTTAAAGTCCTCCAGTTTCAATCAGATCCTTTTTACTGCCCTCTTAGGCTCTCGCCATTTGACATTTGAACAGTAAAACATTACCCAGACAAGCAGAGAGGCAGCTCAGTCCACCCCGTGTGTAATTAGTGCCTTTAATTCCTTCTCAGGGAGCAACAATAAGACGGGACGACCACACCGGAGCCATCCTCGTGGCCCGGATCATGAAAGGAGGGGCGGCGGACAGAAGCGGTCAGTTCCAACAGTTTCTCAATCACTTTTGTAGATGTGTGTGTGTTTGTGTCTGCGAAAACATTTGTCTCCAGTATGGAATCAAGTGTGGAAGTGATATGTACAGTGCAGCTTTATTACAGAAGACAAGGGATGGATTCAAGAACCCAAGCTCGCCATAAACTGAATCATTCCACTTTGCAAAACTGAACATGAACGACAAGCACGCCGAGGATCTTTTTCCCTCTTAGTCGATGTTCTCAGTTATATTTTGTATTCATCATGTCCGGTCTGTTTTTCAGCTGTGCCACAGTCAAGCCAAAGGCAAATTTCCACATGTGCGCACAATAACATTTTGGTTCTTTTCCCATCTCCAATTGCCGCCACGATAATAAACATTAATCTGGTGTTCTGTACACATCCTCGGGCTTTGTGCACGCTGGACGTCTGAACAGTAGCTCACCTGTATTAAGTAATTAATATAATGGAATATCAGAATGATTGCAGACAAATAAACTTTGCGATTTCTGTGTGGTAGGACTGATTCATGTCGGGGATGAACTGAAGGAGGTCAATGGAATCCCTGTGGATGACAAGAAACCGGAGGAAATCATTCGTATTCTGGTAAGCCTCGTCTCTATCTGTGTGTGTGTGTGCTGTCCAAAGGTTTCTTCCATGTTTTAGCTCCTCTCCCTTGGCGAAAGAATAGCATTTCTTGTTTGTGATTGCAAAAAAATAAATAAAAGTAACTCATCCAGGAACCCGAGCCTCCAACGGCCTTTCTCTGCAGCTCTTTCCTGGCCTTTTAGACCACATGCATAGAGCCACATGGCCTCCCTTGGACGAGATTGATCCTGTGTAGTTTCTCCAAACAGCCTCTTGCCGCGAGCCTCAAATGAGCTCTGTCATGTGCCTGGACGCTGCCAGGGGTGGGCGTGGGGGGGGTGACTGGAGAGGATAGAGTCTCTTAAGCTCCGGAGACCCTCTCAGACACAAAAGCCTCCAGTGCAGATGATAGCTCTCAACACCCCCCCCCCACCCACCCTGCAAACACACAAGCAGAGCCAAGCAGAGTCATTCAATCCTAATAACCCGTCCGCTGCTGAAAATCCAAACATTGCTTCACATTATGGGACTTTCTCTTTAGATTAGGTGCTTTGTAAAATATCTAGCGAGAGCAGATGACTGCTGTTTCCGTCGGCTTCGCTTAACCTTCTCTATCTGTCTCTCCTGTCTTCCTCCGCTATCTAGGCCCAGTCGCAGGGAGCCATTACTTTCAAAGTGGTCCCCGGTGTGAAGGAGGAGGCGCAGACCAAGGAGCCAAAGGTACAGTGGGTTCTGTCCTGGCTTAATCGTTTGGTTGATTGGATTACATTCATCAACTTGAAAACCAGAGCGAACGTCCCTGCTTTCCAGCGAGATACCTTTTTGTTGGACGCAGAACATCGTTTTTGAGCCACCGGGAGGAAGTGATGTATGTGCGAGGAAAGAGGAGACGTGGACCGGTTAATGAAAGGAAAATACGGTCACCAGACTCTTTGTAGGACGGTGTCGGGTTATTTAAATCTTTCAATAGAAAAACGCAAACTTTGAGCAGTATAAACAAGTCGTTTCTTCCAAACGTTAAAAGAAGCCCTGTTTTAACGCTAAACATTCCCTCTTTATGTAAATTTAAATGTATTCAAACTCAGACCCCACCACGCTTTTCTGTCAGTACTTTGATTCCCAGCTATGTACTACACAGGAAAATATTTTTCCTTCGTAGTGCTGACAGTAGTTAGCCTGGAAGCTAGCTCAAACCTCTCCCGGCCAAGAGTTTTTTTATTTGTTTTTTTTTCTCTCTCTTGCTGCTCTGGACTTGCTCCTGTGGCAGTTTTAAGACGGTCAATCAGACACCATCGATCAGGATCTGCAGATTTATTTCATGCTAAACCAGAGCAGCAGAGTAGTGAGTGACACAACAGCAGCAGCAGGCTCTGTCCAGATCCCTGTGGTGGGTGAAATCTCGGCAACATCTCCGTTGCATTAAACTTAATAAATCATGGCGAAACTCACAACGTGGTTTATCGATAAAAAACTTTCCACCGCTTAATTAAAAAGCAAAGAACCTGCCATTTTCACTGATTTGTTGTAGATTAAACAGCGAGAGAACAAGAACATGAACAGCTACAGGTTCTGTGTTGGTCTAAAGTGGGGATTAAGCTGATACACCGATCAGCCACAACATTAAAACCACTGACAGGATAAGTTGATAACATTGACCATCTTGTGACAGTTCAGTGTTCGGATGGGAAACTTTTGGACTTGGCATTCATTTATTCATGTGGATGTTACTTAGACATGTAGCACCCACCTAGACCAGACTAGGCACCCCCACCCCATAGCAGTGACACTCCTTGATGGTTTGCAAGCAGCCATCCCCAGGAGGATGCAGCCACAAAAACGCTTTGAAAAACAGCACAAGGTGTTGACCTGGCCTCCAAATTCACTAGATCCCAAACTGATCAAGTATCTGTGGGATGATCCACAGAGGACCCTTCCCTCAGGACATCCCCAGAAGGCCCATGTCCACTCTCTGATGAGTCGCAACTGTTTGGGAGGCACAAGAGAGGCCTACGCAATATTAGGAAGGTGGTCATAATGTTATGCCTGATCGGTGTGTATTGTAACTCCACTCCTTTGGGATCTGATTACACCCTGGCAAAGATCTTGCTTGAGTGGACTATACATATTACGTAGCCTGTCTCTTCTGAAAGTTGAATTTATTCACAACTAAATTTCTTTGATTGGTTGTAGGACTATCCAGTTGTGTATTTTTTTCTCTATATGGGTTGAATCCCATCACTCTGTGCTACCAGACTCACATGCTGTAAGAACTATCTACAGCACTCTAGACAGAAGCTTGTACCGATGTATTCCGAGGCGGTTTAACTGTCACTCCAACCAGCAAACCATCATTCTCACCCACTGCGGCGTTGATGCACCATTTCTCAAACGCTCATCCATCAGTAGCAGACAGAGGCTGGTTCCACTCTCCGCTGCAAAGCTCCAGGGTCGAAGGCTGTTGATCATTATTCACGAAGCAGCCCACCCTCTGTGTATAACAGAGGATGGGGCGGGTCACCGTGTAATGGTCGAATCTGCCCGGGCTGTTTAGGGAACCCATCTGAATAATAGCCCGCTAACGCCAAGCGCCTCTCCTTCATGAACGCAGCCTGCGAGCTTACATCAGGTGCTGTAGACGCATCAAAGGCCAATTAAGTGGCTGAACGAGGAGCGTTGGCCAAAATAAAACAAGCCAAGGGAAGAAAATCAGGACATCTCAGGGTGTAGATGTATGAGTACACACTGCAGCCAAAGCGACTGTTATTATGACCCAAACAAAACATCTCGGCTGAAACATAATTTCACTACATGGCACAAAGCACTCTTTAAATCAAAAGGACATCGAAATAATTTAAAAAAATATAATCTCTCCCTCCCTCTCCCACATTTTCTCTCGTACGTGCACTCTTTCCTTCCCCTCTCTCTTTTCCCTTTCCACATGTGCTGAGGTGTCTTAGGGGCGATAACTCATCGTGACAGAGCTTAATTTGGACAGACGACACAGCAAGGTGCTTTAGGTTGCAGCGCGCCGCCCACGACAGAAAAAGATGTGGAGGTTTTTCCACTGCGGGCGCCAGAATGCTTTGTGTTGATGAGGTGTGTACGGACCTCGCTGCCAAAGTAAATTAGAACCTAAAGAAAGAAAACAACTCGGTTTATTCCTCAGTGTGGAAAGATTACAGATATTAGCTTGTATTTAGAAAGTTAAGGGGGGGTGGAAAACATCGCTTCCAATCGAGGTCTCCATCTGGAGTTGTTAAGTCTTACCGCACACATTACACGGTGACGCGGCTTGGTGCATCATGTGTGAAGGGAACGGCGTGGAGAAAGCCAGCAGTTTGTCGGATTCAACGTCTGATTGCTGCAGCCTTTCCGGAGTAATCACCCCGAGGTTTGTCGAGGCACCTTCAGCGTTCGCCACGATGACAGTGATTAGGAGTTCACACTCCATGAAGAGGAGGGGAAGGTCTTTCACAACAAACTTTTTCCTTTTGTGTCCTCAGTCCAGCTTTTTGTTTTCTCCCCTCCCCCCCACCAGGTGCTCCTGAAGGCGCTCTTTGACTACGACCCTAAAGAGGACAAAGCCATCCCGTGTAAGGAGGCTGGACTGGCCTTCAAGAAGGGCTCCGTCCTTCAGATCATGAGCCAAGATGATGCAACCTGGTGGCAAGCCAAACACGAGGGGGACGCCAATCCACGTGCTGGCCTAATCCCGTCCAAACAGTTCCAGGAGAGGTAAGAAACAGCCTCAGCTAGAGCTCCTTTTCCTGTTTACAGGTTCCTACAAGGCCCAACCCGACGGTATTCACTGCTGTCACAGAAATCTTTTTCTCTTTCCCCCCTTTTCTTGCCTCGCGCGGCCAAAATAGTCTGGATTTCCGCACAAAGTCTGGCCTGAAATGAGTAATGACAGAAAATGATAGCGCTGGTACCGATCCACTTTGGACGGCAAGTGGATGGAAAATCGCACATCAGTGTGTGCTCTGCGTTGCACATCAAGTGCAACACAGAGCTCAAGAGGCCGGGGCAGTTTCTTGGCACCGTCCGAGAGCGCCCCGAAGGAGGAGAAGAAAAACACAAGGACGCAGGGTGAAGGGCAAAAAGAAGGGAGAGAACTGTTTCACGGTCGGATTCATCAATAGCAAGGTGTTTTTCCGTCACCTCCTCGCTCGTTTGCCTCCCTTCTTTTCTTTCGCCAGCCTCGGCTGACGGATTGAAACCGGTGGATATTGTAGAGTGGGTTCTCCGTAGCATAGCAGAGAGTGTTTATTATTCCCCAGGCGGTCATGAAAACTGATGGTTTTATTGTACCCTTACTCTCTTTTCCCTCCATCTCTCTCTCTCTTCTTCCAGGAGATTCGCAGTGCGACGAACTGCTGCTACCCTCCCGTTCCAGCGGACCTCTAGCAGACGATCATGTAAGCCTATATTATCTGCTGCTGCTGCTTGAGCCCTCACACAAACCAGACAGTGCGCTTCAACAGGTGGGTGGGCCGAGCAGAAGAAACCCAGACCGAGAGATGCTGGTTCAGGGCAGGAATCCGCTCTGAAGCCACCACTGAACCCGCACAGATGCACTGCTTCACGCTTGTCATCGAAGGAAGTGTTGCGTCTGGATTTACCTTCCTTCTTACTTTCCCGTCTGTCTGCTCCATGTTTCGCTCCCTCGCCGCCGAAAGCGTCTCGGTCTCTTGCCAGACTCCTTTTTCCTCTGCTCCCCTCCGCCTCTCCATGCGTCGATGCGGTTTGAGAAGGTTTGCCCTCTGGAAAACCTCTCCGAGCCTTTACACCTCGCGGCCAACGAAACAACTGCCAGTTCACCCCATTCAGCCTCATCTCAGAGAGCGTAATGACAGATGAATGATTTGATACTACATCCTACAGATGTGACTGAGGCTCCGCGATGCTCTGCGCAGCACATTAATGCGAGCCTGTACGGTGACCTTAACTCTAGCCCCTGGCAGGTCGGCACAGCGAAGGGAGAATACATCAGCGTGAATGTGCTATAACAAGCTAGAACGTAAGGGATCAGGAAATGGAGAGATTATAACTAAATTACCCTTATAAATCAAACAGTTGTTGATTGCTTCATAATGAAGACAGAAGACTTAAAGCACGTTACAGAGGGACTGCAGCAGAAACTATTAAGGATGACCTGCACGACTGGTTTTAGGTTTAAGACTTGAAAATATATTATTCACCGTCTAAAGGTATCTGCAGTAGGTGTTTTTTACAGGAGTACATTTCTAGTCAGAAGACATTTTTTAAGATTTAACTGAAGGAAGAAAGCTAAACCGATCAGCCACAACATTAAGACCATTAGCAGGAAACGTCGATAACGTTGACCATCTTGGGACAGTTCAGTGTTCTGCTGGGAAACTTTTGGACCTGGCATTCGTTCATTGGTGTGGATGTTACTTAGACATGTAGCACCCACCTAGACCAGACCAGGCACCCACACCCCATAGCAATGACACTCCTTGATGGCGCCATGTTGGTCGGCTGCAACATGTCTTTGTTTGGTTAGCTGCTGAGTGGACCGTACAAGCCAGCAGCATTTACCTAGTTAATCATCATATCTCATGAGCGTAGGGTTTCTCAGTTGGACAGGGCCTCTAACTGTGTTTTGCCTGAGATCTTGGCGCAATTCCTTTGTATTAACGAATAATCCTGATGGTAGCGGCCGTCGCCAGCAGGATGCAGCTACAAAAACACTTTAGGAACGACTCAAAAACAGAAAAAAGGTGTTGACCTGTCCTCCAAATTCACTAGATCCCAAACTCATCAAGTATCTATGGGATGATCCACAGAGGATGCCCCTCCTTCTCAACCCATAATACCCAAAGTTGTTTCTGTTGACCCCCAGAAGGCCCATGTCCATTCGCTGGTGAGTCACAAGGGAAGCCTACACGAAATGATCCAGGTGGTCATAATGTTATGCCTGATCGGTGGCCCAGGAGCGGCCTCGTGCTGTTTATTCCCCGACTTTTCACCTGACTGAAAAGCTCTGCGAGGGATTCCCTGACATTAGCTGTGATTTGTAAACAGATGCCTCACAGACGCTTGGTTTGTATACGGTGCGCTGCAGTCAACCAGCGGAAGTCTCCCCAGCTGGCTTCCTCGCCGCAAATTATACCGCCTGTGCCCGCCCGCCTGTAGCCATGCAGGATGAATCCACGATGTTTCGTCTGATTACCAATATCACTTTACTCCATTTTTCCCAAAGAGACGTCTTTAAAAAAGTCAATACTTACTCCTCTCTTCTTTGATCCTTCGTGCCGTTTGTCTTCATCTCCCCGCCTCCTGTCAGCTCTGCACATCTCAACGCTCGCAACACGTAACCACGCGTTTAGGATTAATGAGTTCTCCTCCGCAATGTCTTTCCTTTCATTTCTTTGCCTTTTCCAAATATACAAACCCTCAGCAAATGCTCTACACTTGTACTTGGCTTTACAGGCCCGCTCCGCTCCCACAATGACCCCATTGAACCAAACCGTAGTTCTCACTGGCCGTATTTTTTCGCTGTAGATCGCCGCCGTGAGGTGGACATGTCCGCTTGACTACTTGTTTCCCTCAACATGGCGGCGGGCCCTTAATGTAACGTGACCCTTTCAATATGTAATTCTCTCTGAAATTACCAGAAGAGTTACGCTGACCACCTCTAAACTTAGCGCTTGCCTCCGATTCAAACCTACGGGTGAATTATAGATGTTGTCATTTCCTGGTTATGTTCAACCGCATACTGGCATGCACGGCGCTGCGTGGCCAAAAATAGCCTGCTAAAAAGTTTTCGACAGACAGTGCTCTACTGTTCCCTTACTATTTCATTTTAATGGCCCAGTTCCTCTTATGAGTTATGGGATTTGTAACCCCCCCGTCCCTCCTCCTTTCCCCTCCCTCCACGCACAGAGGGCAGGTGTAAAATGTAGTCCGTTGCAGTCCCCAGCAAAAGAACATAATTCTCTGTTTGAGCCGTGGCAATACTTTCCCCCTAATGCCCGTACATACTGTTAGGATTAGCTGTATGTGCAGCAGCAGTTGTAGGAAGTCCCTTGACATGTCCTTTCTTGATTAACCGGGGGAATGATAACAGCTCCCCTTCAGTTCTTGCAGAAATACACATTCATTTCCTGCGGTTCAAAATTTAAAAAAAAAAAAGAAAAAATGCCGAAATACGTTCAAGTTACGAGCAGAAATAGCGAACGCCGTGGAAGGACTTGAGGGGTAATAGATGGAGAGAGGAGCCTTGGAGGGGTCACATCCAGTAGCAGATGTGGCCCTGTGGAGCGGTGGTGGCCGGGTCAAGAGAGACGGAGGGAGGCAAAGCTTGGCTCAGGGCCCCGTACATGGCCGCCACGGCTGGGCCCTGGGGCCATAAACTACGGCCTAATTTGAAGGATACCATGGAGACCCGGCTGAACAGAGGACAGAGGTGGTGATTGAAGAGGGGGTCCTTTCTCTCTCCCTCTCTTTCCCTCTCTTTCCAGCCCGGGAGCTCCATCGGCTGGAACAATATTGGTCTTGGCGAGGGGCTGTGGTGAGCGTTGCTTAACCGTGTCCATTTACGCCGAACTTTTGCGAGATATAAATAATCCCCCTTCCTCGCCGTCGCTCTCGCCGCTTCCACGGATGCATTCTTCGGGTTGCGAAATGAATTTGCGGCGTTTAAACCGGTTATCAATCAGCAGCGCGTTACATCGTCTTTTTTACTCCTTCCGTCGATACCTGGCTCACCTCCAGCTTTTTCCCCTCCTCCGTCTGCAACTCTCTGAACATCCTGACAGCTTCCTGGGCTTTCTTACAGCGTGTCTGTTGCTTTGTCTGACGTGCAGACCTCTCCGCTGTCCGATTGTTTGGCTTGGTGCGCAGCCTGCCAAACACGTGGACGCACTTACCGCTCACCTTGGGGTCCCTCCACGTCCCTCTCCGTACGCGCGGGGCTATCCCTCTTCGCCTCGCTCTCTCTCCGCCGAGCAACTGAACCATTTCGAAATGGCGCCTGAGATTGGTCTTAAGTGGCCCTGAACCTGGCCCTGTGTTCAATTTATCCAACCATTTCATTTTTCAACTTAAACGCTTACAGACACGGGAGCAGATTGTCGAAGCGCAACGGGCCCGGGTGGGGGAAGTTCCATTTTGTTCTCAGAGGTTAGATAACCCCGTAGAGACCACCCCTAACGTTTTATGAATCAAGTTGTTATTCATTACATTTTGTAACGCGGACCAGCTCTGTTCTGTCTTTCATTTCGCTTCCTCGCCCTGACTTTGAATAATCAGCCCTGCGCTGTGTCTGAAGGCCAAAACTCTGCATGACAAAGATCTCACTTTGTGTCATCTGGAAAATTCCACCGGTCTCATGTTAGTTGTATAACAAAAAAAAAAAAAAAAGAGAGAGAGATAGAAAGCTAAAAGAAAAAGTGACGGCGTCCAGTTTGACCAAAGAGAAGGCCATCTGGACGCTGGCTCGCTGCTCGGGTGATATCAGCTCATAACTTTACAGCACTCTGACCGAGGGTCAGTCCTTCGTCTCCTCCTCCTCCTCCTCCTCCTCCTCCCTGGTAAGGAGATAGCTGAAAGACTTTCTAATCTCACTGCCGGATATTTATCTGTGCTAGGTATAATGTACACAATACTATCTGTACTATTTATGTGATCCCAAAGGGAAGTGTGACCAGACTGGATGATCACTTACTCTTGAGGTTGTGGGAGTAGGACAATAACAAGGACGGGTTTGACAGCAGTCCAAGATCACACTAGACTCTCTCCTCCTGAGTCCAGCCGCTCAACGCTGCTGCCAGATTTATCCCAAAGAGAAAATGAAGATGAGCAATTAAATTATTACCCAAATTATCCGGCGTAAACATCCCAGACAGTTTACACACTTGACTTCTTGATCAGCTTGGATCCATTACCCTTTCGCCCACGTAGACTTTCGATGAGGGATTAATGTACTCCCTTTTGGTTTTACTTTCACATCAATTGCTTTATACAATTTGGCTAAACTTTTGTTTACGGCTCGTCTGATTATCCGAGTCTCTGGGCCTCGGCGGCGATGTCGTCATGTCATCAAATCTGATTTATTGTTTAACAAACGGTTAAACATCCACTTACCTTTTCCTCCTCCCTTCCAACACAGCCCTCATCTCAACCCTTCTATAATCCTCTGTGGTGAATCTCTGGTATGAGAGCAAAATGTGATATACCCCTAAGCTGGCGTCCCCTTCCAGGGGGGCATTTGACCACTCGGCGTCCAGCGAGGCTGGTAGCTGACTGCTGGTAGACCGGTTGACTGCACACTGAGAATGTCTGCGAAAGTCGGCAGCCGCAATCTGGGCGGCCAAGACTCCCATGCGCTCAGTAAATGATAGGCTTGGCTGCCACCTTCGCTGCAGGCCTGGCCATCTCCATACGCTCGCATCGGATCAAGACATAAACTCTCTGCTCTTAAAATGTTTCTCCGGGGAGGCAGGCCGGCGAAACGCGCTCTCAGAAAAAGCCAGAGACGAGCTTTCGCTTCCACCATTTAAGGTTTGTCAGATATGTTTAGCCCCGGCGATTTACATTCTGCAGTGTTATCGCACGGTGTTTCATTAGGCTGGGAATGTCTGCGCGCAAGGCTACGAGGCCGCCATTAGGCAATGCGAGCCATTCCTGTGGCAGATAGGCACCAGATGAAAGCCTTGCAGAGCGTAATAAAGGCAGCACTGGGAAGGCTTTTAGATATCTTTATCTTTCTCATATTGTCCTTGTTGTTTCCTCTTTCAAGTTCCCCCTCTGTCCTCACTCCCCACAATTACCTCTCATCCTGCTCAGATTGCGAGCTCAGGTGCTGGTTCGACTTAAAATGTCACATTACGACGGGAGGAGGGGAAGCTGATGTGAACGCTAACATGCGAAACAAGATGTCAGATAAAAGCAGACACTTTTGGCTGCGCACTTCAAAAACGCCCGCCGCCTCGGGCCCGACGTTTCTAGCCCCAGACAACCTTTCGCAGTGATCAGCCCTGACTGCCGTTTTGGCTGGTCATTAATCCGGGACGCAACACCGCTGGTCGCGAACGTTGTAAGGCGAGCCTCGTATCGCTGTATGTACGTACGTGTGCTTTGATTTAACCTTGTTTGGTGAAAAATGGGAACACGCAAAGGAGAGGAAGCGTCTGTAAGTGCCTCCAAATGTTCATGGCGCTCACACACACACACACACACTCTCCATTAGCTACCATTTTGAAACCATCATCTCATAGCTGTTTAGGATGGCACTCTGGAACATCTGGAGTAAATTCAACAGCAACCATAAATTCGGATGAAACGTTTCACTGTAAAAAAAAAAAAGGTTCAAATGGTCTCTATCGACATTAAGCAGCTCCTTATGAAGCTACATGTGTTGTGTTTCTTTTTCCTGTGAAGTTTCAGTGGATGAACCAACATCATGTGCGCCAGATTGTGTATCTCTAGGTAACATTTTATTAAAAGGTTTTCTACTGAGATAGATAGATAGATATGTAGCAGTAGAAGTATTATTTAGTAGAACGTAAAGGCTTGTTGTAGTCTAGTTCTAACTACGCCTCAGATGTCATCACGTAACCTTAATAGAGCTTAAAGGGGAACTACTGTTTTTTATAACCTGGACCTTATTTCTGGCATAAAATATCATTGTTTACTCACCAGTATCACTTTTGTTTCATTTGCACTTGTTCAGGAGATAATTAAATCTGCATATATCCATATAATGGGAGTGAATGGGGCACCGAAAGGCAGCCTCTAAATAACAGATCATCTGCCACGAAACTCATTAATTTCACCAATATTTTGTTATGATATGCTATTGCTATCCTCCGTTGAGTCCGGAGTTACGTGTTATCATCATCCAGGGTCTGTGGATTGACCTGCAGACCCTGGATGATGTCTTCTGACCTGGACGATGTCGTCTCTGAGCAGGGGCGTAGCACCAAATTCTGGGTCCTGTACACTCTTAATGTCAGTGGGCCCCTATCCATGACAGTGCACGAAGCGCGCAGCACTAAAAAAAATTTTTACGTCCCCTTTTCCCCAAACTACCACGCCCATGTCTCTAAGCGGCGTGTGCACTCGCTTATTTGCTATTTTTTTGCAATTCTGAGGTTGTGGACAAACCATAGCAGTAGCAATTTACAGGTAAACAAGCCGCTCAGAGACGACATCACCCAGGTTAGAAAATATCATCTGGGGTTTGTAGGTCAATCTACAGAGTGTACTAGCATACAATAACAAAATATTGGTGAAATCAACGAGTTTCGCGGCAGATAATGCTTTATTTAGAAGCTGTGTTTCGGTGCCCCATTCACTTCCACTATATGGATAAAAGGAGATCTAAATATCTTCTGAACAAGAACAAATGAAACAAAAGTGATATTGGTGAGTAAACAATGATATTTTATGCCAGAAATAACATCCAGGTTGTAAAAAAACAGTAGTTCCCCTTTAACCTCATGCTTTCCACCTCTATCAGACGTTGATGTAATGACAACTGAGTGTAGGCCTTCCTCTCACAAGAAGCCGGTACAGTAAGTAGAGCCTGAGTTAGTCAACTTAATGTACTGATTTCATGTGTAGACACCACAGAGATAACTTCACTGCATCGTAGTGGAGACCGAACTCCAAGGGTAGTCTTAAATAGACGATGGTTCTCCTTCACACGAGAGATTTTTAACTCTTCTCTGTCTCATCTGTTTTTCTTCTTGTGTTTTGCCTTTCTAAGATGATGTGGAGGTAGAGTTTGGTACGTTGCTTCTTCTTCTTCTTCTCACCTCGTCCGTCAACTTTCTAATCTATAACTTCTTCTCTAACTCTGATTAATTTCCACCCTCGCTTCTCACAGCCGAGGAGATCGAAGGTACTACTTGTCTGACATCTCCCATCGAACTTACCGATATAGATCCCTAGCTGATTGTGTGCAATACGCAAACAATACCCCAAAAAATAAAATAAAATACGTGTGATTGGTTCCCCTTCTTTCATACTTCTGTGTGTGATGAATAGTCTGCTCTCCATCCGTCCTTGTTTCCATTTGGCCTGTCCCGTCATGTCAAAGCTAATCGCTCGTAGAGAGGAACAACGCCTGTCACGGTCGGTTTCTCCTCTGGAAGGTTATTGGTGCTTGCTTTTTTAAAAAAAAAGAAATAACAAAACCTCGCGTCTCGCCGGGTGTTTTGTCACTTTTATTAGAGCGGACATCATTTGGATTGTCCCTTTTTTTTCCCCCTTCAGTAACTCACTCATACTCAATACTAAAATATTCATTAAGAAATCATCCAAAGCCATGGCCGAGGATGTGGAATGTAAAGCGAAATGAAGTTTACGCCAATTGTGCGGACTCTGGCGTTTCACATTGGCCGTAATCGTTCATTTTATTAATCTCCGCATCACTCTGGGCATAATCCATGTAACTATAAAAAAACAACAACACAGAAATACTAATCTGATTTCTGTTTTTGTTAAAGAGGTAGGTAGACCTGATTATTCTCTTTAATATGACGATGTGCCTCTTTTCTGGCTTCTCCTTTCTGTTTCTTCTCGTCGCCAGAGGACGCCGACAGTAGTGGTGGATTCCACGTAGGTGAGAGACTGCCTTCTTCCTCTTTTTCCTCGTGTCCTCCCCCCTCTGTTGACCGTGGCTGTGTTAGAATACCGTGTCCTCTCCGTTTAATCTTTCCCTGACAGCTTTCGCCTTTTCTGACCTTTTTTACGGGACATTGTTTCACCGAGAAGCACTCAGAAAAGACCTTGACGTATTCTTCTAAGCGAGTGTTTTGGTACAACTGATTTCAACTTGGACGTACATATAAAAACACAATGAGCGGTTCTGTCGTGGTGCACAACTCCGTGGTGTTCTATTTCTGCTCCCGTCGCTGACAGCACGAGCGCGCTGGCAGATCATGTCATGGATTTGCAGTATGTGGTAGTTATCCTGTTCTGCCTCTGCTGTGGGTCTGAAGACATCCCTGAGAACGGTCCCGGGACGGATTTGGGTCGTTTTCCGCGCTTTGTTGTGAGAGTCCGGCCGAATGGCGGCCCCCGTTGATGTGGTCCCGGTCAGACTTAATGACAATTACCGTGGCCCGCTTTGGTTCTACAGCCCTTTTCCAGAGAGCTGCTTCCAATTCCCTGTCTTATACAGAAAAAGTTCCCCATCGTGTTTTTATTACCACTGTCATTTTACCCGACAAATCATACGGTATCGTCCCTCTGGAGGACCACACGGTGTCCTGCAGCTGGCTCGGACACAAGTCTGTCTGTTCATCCCTCTCTTCATTTGTCTTTATTGCTCTCTCTCTCTCTGTCTCTGTCTCCCGTTCTGTCTATTTTCAGATGGTGAGGTTCAAGAGGTGAACTGGGTTTAGAGCGCTCATGCATGCTCCGCCGTTTAGATTCGCAGGATAACCCGTGCACACGCAAGTTTATAAATACTAAAATCGAGCTACGTCTGCCAAGCTCCACCAGGGTCACTTCCCGACGCCAGACGTTGCCAAACACTCTTCCCTTTTTTCGTCTTTTCTTTTTGTCCCCTTCGGGCCTGCCCTCACTGTCACCCTGTGTCCTTCACGAGGTCAGTGACCTCAGCTTCTCTCTTCCTCCTTGGTACCCAAACAACATCCCTCCACTCTAGCGGGTTAGCGGCATTTCTCGACTCCAGCAGCCCAGAACGAGGTTTAACTGAAACGAGAGAACCTCAGGAGGAGAAGAAGAAGAAAAAAAATCAGAGTTATAATAACATCTTCTCTATGAGAGTACTTGCTGCATGACTTTTCAGCCTGTTGGATGTGGTTGTATGATTTAAAGTTGGCCCGTCCCTAAAAGTTTGAAATCCTAGAACTTACAGATGCTTTTGCAATGCTACTGAGGTTGCACAGGGAAATAAAGGAGGCGGCGGGAGGGGGGGGCAGCCAGTTGTTGTCCTTTTAGTTTTTTTGGTTGTTTTCCCTTCATGCCTCTCTCGGTGA
>SRSE01000290.1:0-5000 GCA_005024645.1 Planiliza haematocheilus
ATCGTGCTGTCCTTCGTGGTCTGCTGGACTCCCTACTACCTGCTGGGGATCTGGTACTGGTTCCAGCCCGACATGCTGCGGATCACACCTGAGTATGTCCACCACGCCCTCTTTGTGTTCGGGAACCTGAACACCTGCTGCGACCCCGTCATCTATGGCTTCTACACACCGTCCTTCAGGGCTGACCTCGCCGCTGTTTGTCGCTGGACGAGGAGCGGCGCTGGCGCCTCTCCTCAATCCGTCAACCAACTGTCTGCCAGACATGGTCCTCAGAGCGAGGTGCGTCCAGCTGAGGACGACTGAGTACAGGTGTTTAGATTTAATCAGAGAATAAAGTCTATCAACAGAGTCCTGGTTCTGGTCATCCTTTGTCTGTTCGGAGTTTAATCACATGACCTGTGACCTCTGACCTCTGACCAGTGATAGCATTGTTAATGAAGACGATGATGAAAAATATATGTCATCGACCTTCATCTCAGTTAGCATTAGCTACCAGAACTAGCTAGCTGCTACTAGCCCTGTGTTTAGAGATGAGGAGGACGGAGCATCACTCTGATATTTCTGCAGCCTCCATCACAGTCAATAAGATAACTATGAAGTTAAAGAGGTCTCAGCCAAGAACTGTACTAGTGACATGAAGTTATTGACCTCTGACCTTTTACTGACACATAGGTAAATAGAGAATGGACTACCTTTTAGCATTTAGCTAAGACTGACTATAAATGAATCCCTCTTGTGCTTAAGTCCAGAGTACAGCAGTACACCATTCCAGCTGCAAGCCTGGAATTCATTTTTTTTAAATTAAACAGTTTGCTTCAAAATGTGTTCACTCCTGTTCACAAGGTTTTACTGGTCACAAACTCAATGAGTGACACAAGCACAGAGTTCTTACATCATTACATGTTGATGTAAACACACAAACCACTGTAAGAGCAGAAACAAAGCCATGACCGCGTGAAGCTGAACGATGGCGTCAGGGATCATGTCGCTGAGGTGGATGTAGTCCGGTCGGCTAGCGCTTGTTTTTAGCCTGACATGGGCTCCTGCCTTTTGTCACGCTTCCACCTCCTCACACACTAAAATGTTAAAAATCAAAGGAATGTTGGATATCAGTCTGTAGTTAAAACATCTGGCTCTAGAGGAGGTTTATTAAGTAAAGGTTTAATTAAAGAAATCTGAGACACATATCCTGTTAATAAAGATAAATGTATCTGGTTTAATATATAAGAATAAGCAAAACCTTTATTTGTCACGCAGTGGGGAAGAAAAAAGGACAGAAAAAAAGATAAATAATGAAATAGAATAGGTCTGTGAAGGTTCTCAGTCATCCAGGTCATGGTTTTTCCAAAATAGGTTCAAGAAAGGAAACTGGACCTGGAGATTTTTAGAGAAGACGTTTCATCTGAGGAGCTTCTTCAGTTCCAGAGGACTGATGGGAAGTCTGAGGTTTAAATAGGAACTCCTCCTTAAACTAGCTTGTTATGCTAATAGCCAGAAACTGGTGCAGCTAATTCCATTAATGACGGGGTACTTACCTGTTGTAGAGGGGGGGGGGGGGGGGGGGTCCCTGTCCTCTTCCCTATGAATGGTTCTATAACGACTCTTGTCTGTCTGAAGGCCTCGTCCACACGTACCAAAACGATCTTTTTCCTATCCGTTTTCGCTGGCACGGTTTCAAAAACATCCGCGTCCAGACGGATCCGTCTTAACACGGCTCAAAATGCTACTTCATCATGATATGTGGGAGGAAATTTGTACTGAAGTACATCTTGTAACTAATTCAAATGTATGGAGAGAATTTAAATGGAAGGTCGTCATGAGATTTTTTCGGACACCTGAAATTACAGCTAAATTTAGCACTACAAACTCAAATAATGCTGGAGAAAACTGCGGCCCACACATTGGTAATCAGACCCACATACTCTGGCTATGCCCAAAACTCGGGGTATTCTGGAAGGAAGTGTTTGAAACACTAAATAAAATATTTGGTGGAAATATTACAATGGACCCAATGGTGGCCCTACTAGGCCTATTACCAAGAAGCATGGAAGGTAGAGCCAAAAATATCTTTTACAGATACTACTAGCAACAGCAATTAAATGCATTACAGCAAGGTGGTTGAAGCCTGACCCTCCAACACATAATATGTGGACTGAAAAAATAAAGGAAATATATCAAATGGAACAAATAACTTATTCCCTGAGATTCCAAAAACATATATCATTAAAAGGTGGAGCCCTGCTATGGATATACTGATATAATTTTATTTCTTTTATTCCATCTTGCTCTATTTTATTCTATTTTATATATTTTTTTCTTTGTCACTGTAGTTTCTGTCTATTCTGTTGTACCATAATTGTTACCTTGTATACAAAACAGCAGATATGATGATTATGATTCTGTACACGATTTTGAATGAAACTCAAATAAAAATTAAGTTAAAAAAAAAAAAAATGCTACTTCATATCCAGGTCTATAGGTGGCGCTGTTTCGGTTTCACCAAAAACGGAGAGGAAGAGGTGGAGCATGCGCATGAAGCTTGAGCGCTGTTTACAAATCAGCTTTAGAAGAAACCAAACTCAAGGAGAAATTAGATTTTGCCCTAATAACCATAATAGGCTCAATATCTTCTCCAGCAGGAACACGAGCATGTAGTCCACCATTCACAAGAAGTGCGTTTTCGAATTTATCCACCCTGGGACCCGTCTGGACGATCGGAAAAAACGATTAAAAACATCTGCGTTTACGCAAAAATGCGTTTTCGTGTGGACGGCCCCTGAGGCTCCAGTGTCCAGGTGTGAATGAGACTGAAACTTCTTGGGGACAGAAGTTCAGACTGTAAATAAACTTCAGATTAAACCTCAGTCCACCTCCTCTGTTTAGTGAAGGTTTTATGGATGGGTTCTTTGGTTTCCCCGATGTATGAGTCTGAACACTGAACAGTGCGCACCTCATTACTCTGTTTCTGCCTGATGGTTTTGTCTTTAGGGTTCACCCCAAGAAAAGACAAAACAAAACCCACACCCATCCATAAACGCATGTACCAGCACAGGAGGGCCAGCTCATCAGGAAACCATTCAGGTCCACCTACACCTGAAGGACAAAGGACACTGAAGATAACAACGTCCACATCTTACCCATGACGCTCTGTTCCTGTTACCACGGAGACGCAAAAACCATGTGACCTGATGAACTAATGGCTCAGTGAGTGATGGGGTCAAAGAGGAGACGGACGAGTCTGGTTTTCTACTTCAGGTTCAGTTTTATTTGGTTTTTATTCGTCTCAACAGCAGAACAGAAATATTCAGAAACCATCAGGTCCACTTCAGACGCGTTGGTGGTTTGTTCAGGTTAGAAGCAGTTTAAAGCTCTGGGTGTTTTCTTATTTATGGCAACAGAGAAAAGACATCAGTCACATTAAAGCATCACTGTTCTCATTGGTTCTAGCGTCGACTTTCTAAACTACGTCTTAGTTTTAGTTTGTACAGCGAGCAGACAACTGGACAGCAGGAAGAGCTTCATCTACCTTCTAATCCTACAAACATTTTACGTCATTCAGCTACAGACAAAAAGGAAAAATAGAAAAAGATCATTATTATTATAATTATTATTATTATTATACGAAGAAATTTAAATTCATTTTGGCAGCGAAAGAAAAATAAAAACGAGAAGAAGAAACTTCTACAAAAGTCACGACCAAAATTTTCACAGAGGCAGCGACGGACGGATGGACGGTCTTTGACCCGGAGGACGACTCGAGGACCAGACAGGTTTCATCGTGACTCGTGGTTAATCTTTAGGTTTAATCTCAGCGTGGCGGTGGACGAATCGTCCTCAGAGTCAACGCGTCTCATTCAACCAAACAAACTGAACTCACAGACTCTAAAACATCTCAGGACAAACTAGTGAATTATTTCTCAGCTTTTGGTCGTTCCTGTCACTCATTTATTTGGTCATTTAAACTCATCCTGACACATATGAAAATAGAAATTCTTTTGGTTGTGTTTGTTCTTCAACTCCGGACCAGGAAGCAGAGTGAAAACAAACAGGAAGTGGTGGACAACTCTCTCTCTTTGGACAACGTTCAGCTTGTTTTAAGTATTTTTGGATGAAACTACAGAAAGCTGCTACGTGTGCTGTTCATCTACAGGAAGTCACTTTCAAACATTATTCATTAATTAAGACATCAGAGGTTTAACACGGCAGACAGGAAGTGACCATGTCGCCAAAATAAATGTCAAAACCTTCATTAAAACTCATTACTCGTTCATTGAAAGACACAAAAGACAAAGTCCAGACTCGGTTCAGTCCATCCAGCGTCTCCAGGAGCTTCAGGTTCAAACTGGACCAGGATCAGGGTTTGATCAGCAGAATCACAGAACACAGATCTAAACCCTTCAAGCTGGTCTGGAGCTAAAGGTCAACACTGGGTCGACTGCAAACCACCAGAAGGAGCAGGGGCCTCATGTACGAAGGGTGCGTGACCACTAAAACGTTCCTAGGTTCTGGCTCAGAGGTAAACGAGGTGAACGTGTCCGTTCCTTCACCAGCGTCATGTCTGTTGATCCTCTGGAGACACTGAGAGCTGATCAATGTGGAAACCCTGAGCAGAGCCCTGCCAGCCGTGAAAGGGGGCGGAGCCAGGTAGATCAGATACCCACAATGCATCTGAACAGCTGGTTCTCTGAATGTAATCAGAGCTATGGACTGAAAAGAACCATGACATGATGGAACATTAACCAGCACTGTGGGACATGGAGGACAGCCGTCACAGAGGACACGTCTGTCTACACTGGAGGACAGCTGTCACAGAGGACACGACTGTCTCCAGTGGAGGACGGCCGTCACAGAGGACACATCTGTCTCCAGTCCAGTCAGCAGCGTCTGTACAAAAGAAATGTGCTTTAGGATCCGAGCGTGGGCCACGAAATCCACGCAAGTCTTTGTACATGAGGCCCCAGGACACTAGATCTGGTCCTAGATTTAGACTCCAGAGACCT
>SRSE01000290.1:12500-62500 GCA_005024645.1 Planiliza haematocheilus
GACGCCAGACGCCGTGCAGCTGAAGACGGCGCTGCCCCCTGGTGGTCTGGAGACAGACTGAGGCCACTGGACAAACTCTGGAGGAGCTGGAGTATGGGACACAGGTCCTTAGCTTAATAAACTCCCTATAAACCAACATCCAAGCCTGTTAATCAGTCATGTGACCATTTAAACAGGACAGAACCAGCTCTGGTTAAAGTTAGGGTTAGGCTTAGACTGTCCCTCAGTGACGATGCTATAGGCCTAGGCTGCTGGGGGACCATGCACTGAGGACATGTCCTCTTGTCTCTCCCCCCTCCTCCCCCTCCTCCCCCCTTCTACCTGTACACTTTAGTCATGGTTATCTCCTTCCTCCTCTCCTCTCTCTTCTCTCTTTCTCCTGACTCTACCCTGCTGGCCTGAGGCTGTGAAGCGTCTTGAGACGATTTGTTTTGTTACCAGTGGCGGTTGGTCAATAGAGGGCGCTAGGGCGCCGCCCCTCCTGTCAAATATTGCATATCGTTATGTTACCGAGCGGTTTTGTGTTGTTTTGACCATTAATATAAGTTTTATAGACGTTTTTAGTTTTACTTTTCTTAGCGCGATGTGTAGCATGCAGTCCGTTTCTTCGCCATGAGTGTAAAGAGTGTGCATGCTTGTATGTTTAGGAGCAGAGGCGCAGAAGAAGAAAACAACTGAAATCAAAACTGTGTTTTAATGTTTTCTTCAGATTAAATGAGCAGAGGAAAACCACACTTGAGTCCTGCTTTCTTCATGCCTGGCCGCACATCCGTTACACAATGGTGTAGTGGTACCATCCACACTGCCAGTGACCATTAAATGCGTCTGACTTTAGGCTAAGCTGTGATTGGCCATTCTTTATAAAGCCTCCTCCAGGTCAGGGGCGCTGGTCATGCTGGAGTCTATGAGAGCTAGTAAACTTTTTACTGTTTACCAGCAGATACAGCTTTTCATTGGCAGCTCTCTGCGCCCAGACCAATGGCGTTGTTCTGTCTTTTTTTTACTCTTATCATGATTGGACAATTCATCAATCAATCACGTCAATCAGGAAGCATTCGCGCCACAGCTGTAACTCGTTCTAAGAGCCAAGATGGCTGACGTTAATAGCAGAGACTCAGTGATGCTTAAGGAAAATTCAATTATTTCACTTAAAAAAAAAAAAAAAATTCGTAATTTTTTCGTCGGTCGGCTGTGGAGAAGAAATCGATCAGGCTACTGATCGTGGGAGGACATACACAAGGAGCTTCACCTCAAATGTGTATGCTAAACGGAATTGGCTAGCTGGATGTGCAGTATACACACATCCATTTTTTTGTTTCCCCTGCGTTCTGTTAGACAGAGGTATTATGAACTACAACGGAAATGAAGGACTTAAAACATTTTACAGAGAAAGCCAAGAAACACGAGTGCAGCCGCAGCCACCTTGATAATAGCTTGAAGCTACATTTTTTGGAAGTTAGCATTGCAGAGCAGCTCAATGAAGGCTACAGAATTAGCAACAGAATTAGCATCAGGAAGCTCAACGAAGAGGTGACAAAAAACAGACACATCCGCTCCAGAGTTATAGATTGTATAAAATTCTGTGGCACATTTGAGTTGGCTTTGCGTGGTCATGACCAGAGTGAGAGTTCTGATCATCCCGTGACTTGCTTGACTTTGTTGCCTCACTTGACAATGCTCCTTGGAAGAGCACTTGGAGAACAGGACTGTGTTTAAGGGGACCTCAAAGACGGTGCAGAATGAGCTACTTTATGTGCTGACCCAGCATTTAGCAACCCAGTTTCATTTACAAACTTTGCGCCCCCTTAACATAAAGTTCACCAGCCCCACTGTTTGTTACTGACGCTGTATGAATGAAACTGAACTGCTGTGAATGACATCCATCTATATTTATCATTGCTCTATCTGCTGATTAAACTCCTGAGACATAAAGACGACCTGGACCGTCCTCCAGAAGTCATCTCAGATTCATTATCTAATCACTCAGTTTCTCTGAGTCTTCCAGGCTGGATTACTGTCATGAACCAGACGGGTGAGTCAGATGAGTCCAGGTCTAGCTTAAAATCCTCCTCCTTCCATCCAAGGCCCATCGTATCTTAAAGACCTCATTGGACCAGATCACTTGTGGTTCCTAGAGGTTCTGAAGTAGAATGGGAGGCGGAGCCTTCAGCGATCAGGACCTAGTCCAGTCTGGATTCAGGAGGCAGACCCCCTCAGGACCAACACTTTGCTCTTTGATAGAGCTGATAGTTAGTGATGTTGCTCTCGGCCTCGGCTGTCATTGGCCCTATATTAATCTAGTTTTACTGATTTACTTTATTAAGACGTAAAGCTAATAATTATTAATGGACTCCACCTCTATCTGTTTAAATAAACTTTATATTTATGAATAACGGCTGCAGTGTGAACTTGACCCCTCCATCAGACACACAGGTACTGTCTCCCTCTGTCTGTCTCCATGGCAACATAGAGACAGACACACACACACACACACAAACACCCCTGTCACCTCACACAACCTCCTGAAGCCCCTCCCCCTCCACTCTAAATGTAAAGAGGGTCAGGGGTCAGAGGTCAGGAGCTGCATAGGAGCTATTCATCACTATGGGGGGGGGGGGGCATTAGCAGAGAAATAAAGTTGATTTGTGGACAAACGAGCTTTAGTGAACTACAAGACAACAAAACATAACAACACAAACTTAGATTGTGTTTCCATGGACGTGCTGAGGCTCAGTGTGGTTCAGCTCCTGGTTTAAATCTGTGTCAGTCAGTTAAAGAAGAAGCAGATGAATGTTTAGGAACAAGTCAAAGTCCTGACCTTCATCCAATAGGTGAGGAAACCCACCAACATCTCAGAACTGAAGTGGTTCTGTTCTGAGGAACCAAGCTGTTACCAGGAGGACATGATATGTAATATTGTCTGACTTTAGTCTGACACACTGGCTGGTTATTCTTTGTCTAGTTTCAGGATGTTTTGATGTTTTCATTTTAAGAAGAAGAAACCACTGAAGGACCTGTTAGCATCTAAATGTGTGTTTATTGATATAAAATAATGAAAGTGTTTCTATTTGATCAGTGACGTCATTTCATTCTTTTATTTATTTATGCTGACAGACGGAGCTTCTGTGGGAATAAAGTCCTCATTGTGAAGTGGGACTCTTCTCATGCTAATGCACATCATGCTAATGCTAATGAAGTCACTCACACTCCCTGAGAATGAGCCTGTCTGACCTCTGACCCCCCCACAACCCCCACCCTTTGTCTGAGCTGCAGCTGAGCAGAGAGGAAACAAGCGCACCCACGATGAGTCTGTCCTCTGTCCTCTGTCCCTTCCTGTCTTATAGTTTCCTGCTAGTAGATCTTCTCTGTGTCAAACTGAACTTTATTCTCAGATAATAACGAGCTCGTTGAGTTTAGTTTGAGTCTGCCGACATGAACACATGAGCACATGAACACATGAACACATGAACACACAAACACATGAACACATGAACACACGAACACACGAACACACGAACACACGAACACGAACACATGAACACATGAACACATGAACACATGAACACATGAACATACACACATGAACACATGAACACATGAACACATGAACACATGAACACATGAACACGAACACACGAACACACGAACACACGAACACGAACACACGAACACGAACACATGAACACGAACATGAACATGAACACATGAACACATGAACACATGAACACATGAACACGAACACATGAACACGAACACATGAACACGAACACATGAACACGAACACATGAACACACGAACACACGAACACACGAACACACGAACACACGAACACACGAACACACGAACACACGAACACACGAACACACGAACACACGAACACACGAACACGAACACACGAACACACGAACATGAACATGAACATGAACATGAACACGAACACACGAACACACGAACATGAACACATGAACACATGAACACATGAACACATGAACACATGAATGTCTGTTGTGTCCCTGTGGTCGTGTCCCTGTGGTCGTGTCCCTGTGGTCGTGTCTCTGTGGTTGTGTCCCTGTGGTTGTGTCCCTGTGGTTGTGTCTCTGTGGTTGTGTCTCTGTGGTTGTGTCCATTGTGTCTCTGTGGTTGTGTCTCTGTGGTCGTGTCTCTGTGGTTGTGTCCATTGTGTCCCTGTGGTTGTGTCCCTGTGGTTGTGTCTCTGTGGTCGTGTCTGTTGTGTCCCCGTGGTCATGTCCCCGTGTCCTACCTTGGACCACGAGGCGTCCCAGCGCTGTCCTCCGGGCCCGGCTTCCTGGGCGGTTGGCTGAACACACATAAACTCCTGAATGCTGCAGAGACGCGTCAGAGATCATCAGGTTCCCGGTCCCCAGGACCTGGACGCCCTCCACCCCAATGGACCGGCCGTCTGAGGGACACAGCATCAGGGGTTAACACAGGCCATCAGCTGATCAGGTAAATATGAGGAGGGGGGCTCGTTACCGAGGCGACTCCAGGACACGATGGGGCGGGGGTTTCCCGTGGCGATGCATTCCAAGATGGCGGTCTGGTGGACGTTGATGGTCAGGTTCTGGGGCCCGGACAGGATGACGGGCTCCTGGTAGATCCTGGATCCTGCGACTGAAACACAAAAGCCCTCAGTTTGGTCTGACGCTGGTAATGACTCTCTTTGCCCTCAGTTCGGTCTTACCGGTAACGGACAGCTGGGCCTCGTGGCTGTAGCGAGTGTTGGCGATGTTTGACGCCATGCAGCGAAACAAGCCGCGGTCAGTCCGCTGCACGCCAGTGATCTGGAGCACGCCGTTGGGAAGTAGGGTGTACCTGAATGCAACACAACACCTTGAATACACCTTAATGTCTGAGCACAGGAAACCCAGGAGACAGAGCTACATGCTAAGAACATGCTAACATGCTAATGAGACATACCTGGGGTCACTGATGCTTAACGGTTGTCGGTCTTTCTGCCACGTGATGCTGGCCTCTGGAATCCCATTCACCTGACAGGTAAGTCTGGCCACGCCCCCTTCATCGACAGCAACTGACTCTGGGTGAGACAGGAACTTGGGGAGGGCTGGGGGGGGGGGGCAACACATGTTAGCATGTTGTTGTTTGTTTGTCGTTCAGTATGTTTATACCAGCTGTGACTCACATGCTAGCTGCACGCGCGCCTTGCGGCTGATCAACATGCCGTAGCGGTTCTGGGCGGCGCAGTCGTATTCTCCAGCGTCGGTCTCGTTGGACTCGCGTCTCTTGGAGAAGTTCCTGATGAGCAGAGTTCCGTTCTCCAACACCTTCGACCGGGCGCTGAGCCCCACCGGGACACTGTTTCGTCTCCAGGTGATGGAAATAGGCCCCTCCCCCTCCACCTGACAGTCCAGCATTAGAGGACGGTCCCTGACTGCGATGACATCACTGGGCTCCTTGAGGAACGCGAGCTCTGAGGCCCCGAGAACACCTGTCAGGAAACAGGTCCGTTAGAGTCCTGGTTCTGACCCTGATGACGGATCAGCTGACTGACTGATCAGTCATCACGTGGTAGTACTCACTGAGATGATGATGATGATGATGAAGAACATAGCTCAAACCAATGGTTGAACCTTCAGTCAGATCTCAGGGCTTAAACCACCAGCGTGAGAGTGATGAAGATGATGCGTTCAGTGTCATCTCTAACCAGTGTGTTTGTGTGGAGGTGGATGAACAGCTGTGAATGAAGTCTGATTTAAAGGAAGAGAAATTTCAAAATAAGAGCTGAACACTTTCAAAATAAGTGACTGGCGCGGGAAAATAAACTTGTTGAAAATTCAAGTTGCACTTGAACTCTACCAAGGTTTGATTGACAGCTCTGTTGAAGCCCCCCCTCCCCCACTCTCATCCTCAATGAGTGTGCAAACAGACGAGGAGGAGGGTTGAGTTCAGTGACCTCTGACCTCTGAGCCTCTGAGCCTCAGGCAGCTGGAGGAGGGGTTCAGTCCCGTCTTTATTTTCAGATGTTTATTGATGTTTATGAAGGTTTATTTTTATTTACTGACGCATCTGACTGATGAACCTCTGACTGATGAACGCTGCCGTTTCCTGATCACACTCAGTCAAACCTGATCTTTCTGTTAGGTCCCTGAATGCATCGTTTCTCATCCGCCCCTTTCCAGCACTTTTCAACTTGAACTTGGTTGAGGTGACTTTCCCAGGCCCCCCCACCCCCGTCCCATCCACACCCCTTCCCCCCATCAGACCTCATACGTCAATGCCCCCCCCCCAACCCCCAGGTCTCCTCAGCAGCAGGAGATATCTGCACTGCACCCCCAGAACCATGACCCGTCCTCCCCCATCTCCTAACAACAATACAGACAACAGAGGAGAACCAGACACAACAGCGCCCCAAATCCCCACAAACACTGAGACCAGCGAACACAACAAACAGCTGCTGATGAACGTCCATCACGACGCCCTTTGTTCAACTTTACTGTCGTCCTCAGCGTCCTCAGCGCCCTCAGCGTCCAGCAGAATCAGAACCGAGGCTGGAGACAGATCCGTCATGAACTGGACCTCCTCCAGCTTCGTCTGATCTAAACCACATGGAATCAAACCAAACCATCACAGACTGAACCAACGTTAAAACAACAGTCTGGACCGGACCGGTTCTGATCCACCCATCAGGACCAGAACCAGAGCCGAGGCCCGGTCATCCCTGGACTCGGTCGGGCCCAGACGTCCAAATGTAAACCTGAAGTTTCACAAATCAATTCAGAGTAACTCAACGTCCATGAGAAGACGTCTGAGATCTAGTCAGCATCACCTGGACTGTTTTGGTTCATTATAAAACCTCCAGGTCCAGGTCCAGGTCCAGGTCAGTACCAGACTCTAGTCATGTGACCTTCAGGTGATAAAAACCTAAAGTCTCCTCCATCATTTAGAGCTGATCACCTGGAGGACACGTCTCCTACAAACACAACATGTCCACATGAGATTGTCTCAGTTTTTGTGGGGACGGGGGACGGAGGACGGAGGACGGAGGAGGGAGGAGGGGGGACGGGGGACGGAGGAGGACGTTGGGCCCATCAGCTGTTATTTTGATGTGAACTCGACTTTAGATTCAGGATCAAATCCTTCATCTCTGTCTGTGTCCTCGTCACAGACGGAGGGAGGAGGAGGAGGAGGTGGAGGGGTATTGAAACTCAGGAGCCGACCCCCCCCCCCCCCCCCCCCTCCCCCACTGTGACCTCTAAATCCCTAAAGGTCATGAGAGTCTCTCTCTCTGTGGTGATGTTGCACGCCCAACTCTGACCGTGAACTTCATGGTTTCATGTAGAGACAATGAATCCCCCCAGACCCCCCCAATACAGACCCCCCCCATGAACCCTGAGAACCAGACCCAGGTCCTCGTCTCCATCTGTCCTGCATCTGATCAGCTGATGAGTCACTTCCTGTTTATTTACATCCAGGTGTCTTCAGGTTTATCTACGTTTCAGGTCTGGAGTCACTTTGTAGAAATAAATGAAACAAGGAGCTGGGGATGAACTTTCCCCTGACTGATGACTGACAGGAGCAGGAGCAGGAGCAGGAGCAGGAGAAGGAGCAGGAGAAGGAGCAGGAGCAGGTGCAGGAGAAGGAGAAGGAGCAGGAGCAGGAGCAGGTGCAGGAGAAGGAGAAGGAGCAGGTGCAGGAGAAGGAGCAGGAGAAAGAGAAGGAGAAGGAGAATAAGGAGCAGGAGAAGGAGCAGGAGAATAAGGAGAAGGAGAAGGAGCAGGAGAAGGAGAATAAGGAGCAGGAGAAGGAGAAGGAGAATAAGGAGAAGGAGAAGGAGCTCAGCATCAGTCAATAAAAGAGTTTCACTGAGAACCAACCTTCATCACCACCGTCATCATCATCGTCACAAACAGACTGTTAACAAATAAACAAACAGAGAGTGGAGAGACACGATGAGGAAGAGGAGGACTGATAGAAGAGAGGAGAAGAAGAAGAGATGACAATGACTTTAAATCTGACCTGAGCAGGAGACCATCATCATCACCATCATCATCTTCATCCAGTTCCACGTCTTCTTCATGTTCAGATTAAATCCAGATCATCAGACTCTCAAACATCAGCAGCTCCAAATAAAAATAAAAACACAAATCACTCTTCTTCTTCTTCTTCTTCTTCTTCTTCTTCTTCTTCTTCTCTGAAAGCTGCTCAGCCTCCAGGAGTCTGACTCCAACTGACCCGCACCCGCAGCCCAGAGGGGCGGAGTCTGTACTGGGGGGGTGGCACCAGAGGAGGAGGAGGAGGAGGAGGAGGAAGAGGAGGAGGAGAGAGGGGATGAATGGGACGGGGGGGGGGGGGGGGGGGGGGGGGGTCACACCTGAGGTCAGTGTGGAGAGAGAGAGGGAGACAGAGAGAGAGACATTTTTTTATTTACAATCATTTGCAACAATAAATAACGTTACTTCATTTCATGTCATGAGCAGAATCTACTTGAACATATTATTAATAATCAGAGCGTCTCCAGACACAGAGCAGATCACATCGTTATAGCACCACCTCACGTTGTTCACTGCTTTAAAGAACCTAAAATCAATCCACACTCTGGTTTTCACTAATGACATAAAAATAGGAAGTATTTCCTGCCCAGCTCTGTCCTCCACTTTATTCCTTCTGCTGCAATAAATAGACATTTAGCCACTCCTATCAAAAAATTTAACAGTTCCCATTTAGCGACGTCAGACTTTTTAAAACCAGCTCCTAAAATGAAAGCGGTTTTTGACCATGGCACCTTAAAACAACTAAAAACCATTTCTAGAGTATTAAAAATGTCCTTGAGTCTGCTGCAGTCATAAAAACAGTGAATCACAGTCTCTGTTTGTCCACAGAAAGGACATTTGCTGGACACTGATGGATTAATCTTAGAGATAAAAGCGTTGACTGCAACAGCTCCATGTAAAATCCTCCATTGTAGATCTGCAGATCTCTTGTTCAGAGGAGGCTTATATAAAACGTTCCACACTGGTTTCACTCCTCTGTCCATGCCCAGTTTCTTTCTCCACACTGTGTCCTCTCGACCAGACAGTTTACATCCATTTAATATTTCCACAAAGCAGTTGTACATTGCTTTCCCTTTAGCAGTGTACAACTCTAAAGCACATGAGGTTGAAGAGTCGTCCTCCTTCTGTGTGAAACCCATCTCGGGAAATGGATCGTCCTCATCAGGAGTTTCAACCCCTTCCTTATACTCCTCCAGCATCTCCAGTTCCTCCTCCGTTAGTTTTCTTCTCCATGTGTTTAAGAAGTTGCTCGTCTGTCGGATAGACTTCTGTCCAATGTGTAGAGCCAGCGCCGACTCGTCCCTCAGACCAGGTCCAGCTATATCCACTAGATTTCTTAGTGTAAAGACTCCACAGGAACTCAGCATCCTGGAGAGACCTGGTGTTGTAGAGTCCTCTATGTCCAGCCTGGCTCCTTTGATGAGAGGCTCTACTAGGAGCCAGTGAAGAGAAACTGTCTTTTCAAGTTTTTTGCAGGGTAAAAAACTCCATGTGTTAAAAAGTGCTTTATAAAAAGGAGGTAAAAAAGACACATTTAAAACCTTTGGATCCATTAAAAACAATGCTCTGTCTAACCCCAGTCCTTCAGTCCTTTTTAAAATGCAGTTTGCCGCGTCTCTCCAGACCAGATCTTTGGGCCCTAAAAGGTATTTCTGTAAAAACTGTAGTCTGAATGTTGTTAACCTGCTCTGTATGTGCACTAAACCATGTCCTCCTTTACATTTTGGTAAAAATAAAACACTCTGAGGCACCAAGTGTAACTTATCCCAGAAAAAATCAACTAGAACAGCCTGTAGTTTTGCTGTTAGACCTTTAGGTGGCTGTAAAACAGCTAACCGGTGCCAGAGGGCAGACGCAACCAGGTTATTAACAATTAACACTCTGCCTCTATACGACAGTTTTGGTTTTAACCAATTCCATTTATTCAATTTGCTTTTCATCTTTGTTATAACACCGTCCCAATTTTTCTGTACCGTGTTCTCATCTCCCAAATATACTCCAAGATACTTGAAACCATCTTTTGTCCATTTTATTGTTCCTGGTAGACTTGGTAGTCCTCTCTTCCAGTTTCCAATTATCAGTGCTTCGCTTTTCTCCCAATTTACTTTTGCAGCTGATATAGCACCAAAATTCTTAACAATATTTCCTAGTTCACTAATCTCCTCCTGGCTCTGAATAAAAACAATAAGATCATCAGCATACGCGGATAAAACATGTCTCTCATTAAAACCTTTTAAAAACAACCCCTCCATGGTGGCTCTTATTTTGCACAACAAAGGTTCAATGGATAACGTGTATAACATACCTGAGAGAGAGCAGCCCTGTCTCACCCCCCTACCCACTCTAAAGGGGGCACTTAGACCTCCATTAATCTTCAGTACACTTTCAATGCCTTGGTACAACACCTTGATCATAGCTATGAGACCAGGGCTGAGGCCAAACCTCTCTAGGATCTTCCAGAGGTAATGGTGCTCAACCCGGTCAAAAGCCTTTTCCTGGTCCAAAGAAATAAGACCAGTCTTGATGCCCAAAGACCCAGAGATGTCCAAAAGGTCTCGAATTAAAGAAACATTATCAATACTAGACCTACCAGGCACACAGTACGTCTGATCCCTGTGGATGATGAGATCCATCACCTCTTTCAGTCTGTTGGCCAAAGCTTTAGACAAGATCTTATAATCCGAACAGAAGAGAGAGACGGGGCGCCAGTTCTTAATCTCATGAAGATCTCCTTTCTTGGGCAGGAGAGTTATAACTGCCCTCCTGCAGCTCAGTGGTAACAGCATATCATTGAAACTCTCATTAAAAACATTCAGGAGATCCTCACCCATCTCTCTCCAGAAGACCTTGTAAAAATCCACTGGTATCCCATCAATCCCAGGTGCTTTTCCTCCCTTCATGCTCTGCAGGGCTGTGAAGAGTTCCTCCGATGTTATTGGACTCCCCAACCCAGCGCTGACATCTTCAGGAACCTGGGGAAGTCCTTCACTGAATGAACTAAACAGTTCTTCATTGTCTCTATATTCAGAGCTAAATAACTCTGAATAAAATTCTGTTGCTCGTTTCCTGATGTCGTTAGATTCTCTCAGTTCTTGTCCTGAAGGAGAGCGCAGCGCATGGATGAGTCGATTTTGTCCGTTCTTCTTTTCTAGACCAAAGAAATATTTGGTCGGAGCATCCATCAGTGTGCTGCTTTGGAAACGTGAGCGAACCAGTGCTCCTTGGGCTTTAGTGCCCAGTAGGTCTCTAAGAGCTATCTTTTTAGACTTGAGGTCTTCAACATGACCTCGATTTCCAGTGGAATCTATTAAATTTTGTAATTCCACAACTTCAGTCTCCAGGTCATTCATAGATCTGGTGATGTCCCGTGTGACATTGAATGTGTACTGTTGACAGAGCTGCTTTATTTCCACCTTCCCACAATCCCACCACTGCCTCAAAGATTTAAAATCAGATTTTCTTTTCTTAAAACAACTCCAAAAGAATCTAAAAACATCTTTAAAATGGAAATCTTCCAACAGAGCAGTGTTAAAATGCCAGTAATGTCACAACGGGGTAGCGGGGAAAGGGATGTTGGACCCAAGTGCAGGACTCAAAAAGGAGGTTGAGGCAGGAGTTGGCACAAAAGGTGTTTTAATAAAGAAAAACAAAACTCACAAAACCAAGAGCGCTGCTGAGGTGGCAGGATATCCAAAAAGACAAGACAAAAACCAAAACACTAACAAGACTAAAACGTGGCATGAGACTGTGGCATGAAACATGGAACGAGGAACATGAAACGACACGCAACGAGTATGACGAGACAAGGAACAAAGAGAAGAGCAGGGCTATATATACACACACGAGGAACAGAGTGACAAGACACAGGTGAAGCAAATCAAGAAACGAGACACAGGTGAAACCAATAATCTAATCAAAGGGGAACACACAGACATGACAAACAGGAAGTCAAGGACTTGACAAAATAAAACAGGAAACAGAACCCAAGAACATGAAAACTAAACAAGACTGAAAAAACACAGAGGACAAGACAGGGGACATGACAGAGAACATGAAAACTAAACCATGACTAAGAAAAAAAAACAACTAAAGATACAACATAAACACAAGACTGTTGAAAAAGACTAGACAAAAAGACGAAAAGACAGAAGACAAGACAGAACATGACAAGTAAGCACTCTTGGACTTCAGATTAGAAACTAAAACACGGCTAGTAACTAAAAAGTGATCAGTAAAACCAACGGGCATCATTCTGCAGTCTTTAAAAACATTAAAATGATGTTTAAAACAATAAAAACGATCCAGTCTAGCCAATGAAATAACATTGTCTCTTGCATGAGTCCATGTGTACTGTCTTTTGTCTCCATTTCTTCTCCTCCACACATCCACCATTTCATGTGTTTTGAGTACATTCTGTAAAGCAGCCTGTGACGCAGCATGTGGTTCTGGATGGTTCCTGTCTAGTAAAGAGTTTTCTGTACAGTTAAAATCTCCTCCCAAAAATAAAAAATCCTCAGCACTGACTTAAAACAGAACTTAAAACCTTTAAAAACAAAACTCTATCCGGTCCTGCAGTAGGAGCATAAATATTTATAAAAACTACATTTAAAAGGTCTACTTTTCTTCTGACCACCAGTAGTCTGCCTTCCACCACCTGCTCCACCTCCATTGACACACCTGAGAGGCTTTTTGAAAACAGGATAGCCACCCCCCCACTAGTGGAGGTCTTATGGCTCAGCACTATGTCCCCCTCCCATTCTCTTTTCCAGTCAGACTCATTGGAAAAGTCACTGTGAGTCTCCTGAACAAACATCACATCTGACTTTTTAACTTTTATCAGCTCGTATAGCAGGGACCTTTTTTCAGCCTCTCTTGCTCCGTTTATGTTTAAAGTGCAAAGTGACTCATTGTAAAAAAATAAAAGTAGACAGAAGAATCCTAATCTACTAGCTCTATTCATTGTCATTATCATAAGCAGGGATTAGTTCTTGTCTGATTTTCTGAACGATCTTCTTCATCCTGTATATGTCTTGATCAGATAACCCTCCTCTTCCTTCACTGCTCATGTGCAGTCTACTCTATACGAGCTACAGAGCAGCTCTTTGTCTGGGAAATACTCCTCTATTTTCACCCCTTTCATATTTTTAGTTCTCTGTAAAAAACTTTTAATTTCACCAGCGCTGTAAGCTCTCCTGCTGCAGTGTCCATGTCACAGTCCTCTGCAGACACCTCCCTGCTCACTGCTCCTTTCTTTGCTTGAGAACTACCACTACTGCTCCTAGTTTTTCTTTTTAACTGAGGAACCTTCATGTCCTCTTCATCTTCTACCATCTCTACTTCACTTTCAAACAACATTTCACTCGTTCCGTCCTCTTTGTTACCTTTTTGTTTTATTCCTCTCTGTCCATTAACTGTCTTCTCCTGGGTCTCGTCTTTTCTTTTACCTGTTCCACTTTGATCTCCTTCGCTCACCTGGCTGTTCTGTTGATTCTCACTTGTTCCCTCCTGTCCTTACTCACTTTTCTGACTGTCCTGTTGAGTCCCTTCTGACTCCTTCTGCCCTGTCTCCCTTACCTGGCTATTCAGTTGACCTTCACTTGTCTCCTCCTGTCCCCCCTCACTCACCTGGCTGTCCTGCTGTCCCTCACCTGTGTCTTCATAAGAGTGGGGACAAATCAGAGCCTAATAACTACCGTGGCATCTGTGTCAGCAGCTGTCTGGGTAAACTATTCTGTAGTATTCTTAAGTAAAAGTCAGATTGGCTTCCTCCCAGAACACCGATCATATATATACCCTCCACACTTTAATCAACAAACATGTACAACAAACTAAGAATGGAAAAATATTTACCTGCTTTATCGATTTCAAGAAAGCTTTCGACTCTATTTGGCATGAAGGGCTCTATTACAGACTTTAAAATGTGGCATAGGTGGCAAAATGTATAATCTGGTTAAATCAATGTATTCAGAAAACACGTGTGCTGTTAAAATTGGAGACAAATGAACTGGTTTCTTCCCCCAGAGAATGGTAAATGGTAAATGGCCTTGCTTTTATATAGCGCTTTTCTACCTATTGGTACTCAAAGCGCTTTTACAGTCAGAGACACACCTACCCATTCACTCACACAAGCACGCACACAATCACACACCAGTGCCACGCACTGGGAGCAACTGGGGGTTCAGTGTCTTGCTCAAGGACACTTCGACATGTGGCACATTCCAGGGATCGAACCGCTAACCCTCTGGTTCGTGGACAACCCGCTCTACCTACTGAGCCACAGTCGAGAAGAGGTGTTCAGCAGGGTTGCAGTCTAAGTCCGACTTTATTTAATGTGTATATAAATGAACTGGATGTTGAGTTGGATAAATGTGCTGCTCCGGGCCTCTCCCTCCTGGATAGAGAGGTGAAGTCTCTGTTCTATGCTGATGACCTTGTTCTACTGTCTCCTACTGAACAGGGACTACAGCTACAGCTGGACGTAGTAGAAAAGTACTGTCAGAACTGGGCCCTGGCAGGAAACATGAAGAAAACCAAAAACGCCCCAGGTGTCATGAGAACAAACACCTGTTTACCATCAATAATCATGTCATTGAACACAGCATGAGCTATACCTACCTTGGTATAACCATAACAGCATCAGGGAGTTTCAACATGGCAGTGAATGCACTAAAAGAAAAAGCTCGAAGAGCTCTTTATGCAATTAAGAGAAAATTTGATCATTTGTCTGAAAATATTTGATGTTGTCATCCAGCCCATTGCGCTGTACGGTAGTGAAGTATGGGGTCCACTCAGTCATCAGAGCTTTACCCGTTGGGACAAACATCCAACAGAATCTCTACATGCAGAATTCTGCAGATACATTTTACACGTACACAGAAACACACCAACAAATGCATGTAGAGCAGAATGAGGCAGATACCCACTGATCATCAACGTTCAGAAGAGAACGCTCAACTTCTTTAACCACCTGAAATCCAGTCCCAGAGACACCCTCCAAACCCAAGAGCTGAGCCCAGAAAAGAGTCCCCTATGTCAGCTGGTACTGAGGCTAACTGCCCCCTCTCAGACAAACTCTGAGCAGCCTCACAACAACACTGCTCTACAAACAGAAACCAGAGCACAATATAAAGAAAGCTATCTGGAGCATTGGGAAGAAACAACTAAAAGCCAAAGTAGATTGAATGTTATCTTGGCCTTCAAAGAGATTATGAATGAGCAGAATATCTCTCTACTGTCAGAGATAGAAAGCAGAGACAGATCCTAACCAAGTACAGGCTCAGTGACCACAAACTGGCAACCCAAACAGGAAGACACCAAAAGAAAACAGAACATGTGGTCACTGTTGGACAGGTGAGGTTGAGACGGAGATGCACTTTCTCCTACAATGTACAAAGTTAAATGACACAAGAGAAATTTATTGGAACAAGTTCAGCTCTTTGGTTCCAGGTTTCAAAGAGCTGGACGACCTCTCCAAACTAAAAATACTCCTCAGAGAAGGAGAGCGGGCACACCTTGCTGAGGAGAGAGAGGAGGAGGAGGAGAGGAGGAGAGGAGGAGGAGAGGAGGAGGAGAGGAGGAGGAGAGGAGGAGGAGGAGGAAGAAGAGGAGGGGGAGGAGGAGGAGGAGGAAGAAGAGGAGGAGAAGGAGGAGAAGGAGAGCGGGCACACCTTGCTGCCCAGTATGTGTTAACATGAGAGACACACACACACACACACACACACACACACTGTATATATTTAATAGCATGTTCATAATGTATATATCTGATTCATTGTATTTTGATTTGCTTTGGCAATATTGTTTTTTTAAGAAACTTTCATGCCAATAAAGCTCACTTTGAATTTGAATTTGAATTTGAGAGAGAGAGAGAGAGAGAGAGAGAGAGAGAGAGAGAGAGAGAGAGAGAGAGAGAGAGAGAGAGAGAGAGAGAGAGAGAGAGAGAGAGAGCAGGAGAAGCTCTTCAAACCTTTATTATTCTAATGATTAATAATTCATTAATATCATTTTATGGTCCATGCAAACATAGTTGCAGAAATCCTGTTGATTTTGTTGTGATTTTTTATTTTTCTTATTATTATTAAAATGATTTCTCTTCTTCTGCGGCATCAAACCTGTCCCAGCATGTCACATGCCTGCAGCTAGGTGGCGCTATAATAAGACAATTTACGTTTTGCCTCATATGTTGAGGCAAACATCACCAGGACATTTACATCTTGCAGTCACACATTAACCAACCCAGACCTGGTTTGTCACTTTGCAGCCCCCAACACAAAAACCTGGTACCATAGACTGTTGTATAAACCTGGTGCCATAGACTGTTGTATATCTACAGTCTGTGGTACAGTATGTGTCATTATGTGTCACACAGCTTTAGACTACATCAAAACATGTTTGTGTACTATGGCGTCAGAACAGTGCCATTACGCACTCACTCGAGCAAAATGCAATCAGGCGTATTGTAATATGTCACACGTGTAAATATGAACTGCGAGCGCGCGAATGATTTCCTCGCCCGAGGAGAAAATTGCTGCGAGCAAGCAGGATTCGGTGAACTGCGCACGAATCAGCCACTAGGGGGCGGGCAGGCTGACGCGCCCTCGAAAATCACTCCCTCTCTCGCTCGAAGCTGATCTCTGCTCGCGCGAAAAGTTTTTCTCCTCCCGCCTCTGTGTATACGCTCGCTCGACTTTCCTGACTTTTGGCACTTTGGGGGCGGGCACTGAATAGACGGCCCGGCAACGCCCCTCCTTTATGATTGGCTGTTATTGTCTCCTGGTCAGAGCCAATCCAAGGCAGAGTAGGGCGGGTCACCATTGACGTTAGCGGCAGAATTTGATGGCCTCTATGCACGCATCACTTAAGGATGATGATGTGACATTTCCGGTTACATGAAGAAAACATTAGACAGTGGCACTTGACATTACGATGGCAGATAAGTTCACAAGGTGTTTGCCGGAGTTGCCGAAAGTATCTGTTAACGATATACGGAGGATCGGGCATCCAGTAGCTACGACACAACTTAGCAAATTAGACAAAGGCTTCAAATTTTACGTGTCTTCATTTCTTTGCAACTTTTAAGGTAATTTGCTAACGCTAGCTAGCCTGAGCTAGAATCGTAGTTTTGGTGTTTTAAAGCATAATAACTTTAGCCCAGATGCATCCTGTGATTTTGTGAATGCACCCGAGTCAAACTTTAGTTTAAAAGCATAATTACGCCTGAAGCGCCACTTTTAATCTTGTTCGTGTTGTCCTTTTCTGGTCAAATGGCCTTTTGAATGAGAATCGTAGGGGCGCTAACGTTACTGTTTTGGCCTACGTGATCGCGTAGAAATGGCGATTTTAAGACACTAAGAAGGCTTGACACAACATGAAACTTTGATCGAAGTATCATCAGTGTCTTTACACATGAACTCGAGCATTGAGAACATTGTTCGTGTACACAGAGTTTAGTTATAGAAAGGTTTGAACAACTCACTTGTTTTTTCTGCTCACTGCCATCTCGCCAGTCAAGCAGTGAGTTGTCCAAACAACCATGTTCTCAGTGCTCGAGTTCATGTGTAGAGACACTGATGATACCCAGATCAAAGTTGTATGTTGTGTCCAGCCTTCTTAGTGTTTTAAAATTCATTTTTACGCGTTCATGTATCAGAGTAGTATTTTCAATTGAAACGAACAGTGTTGGGCCTTCTGACGATGGTAGCATACAGTAGCTGATCGCACATGACATCACTCTACGATAACAAACAAGATTTAAAAACGTTATGATCGCCAGAGCATACCGCCCATTGCGGATCGAGAAAAAAGGTAAGCCATAACAAACGGATATGCAGTGACAGGCTATAACAGCCGTGGCTACGTTTAAAGTTTTCTGAACCAATACATAACATTCTCATAACCTTCTGTTATAGTGGTCTGATCACAGTGAAGGAGACCTGGCAGTTTCCTGGGGAAAAAAAACATTTTCGTGGGGCTTTCATGGCTGAGCAAGTAAGTCTTAGTTAGTCTGTCTCTCAGATTTCATTTTAATATCATTTGATTTTGACGGGACCAGTGGGGTAGTAGGCTTTTTTTTTTCTAGCAGGAGGAATGTTTGAGTTTCATGTCACCAAAGTAAACAGTGTTTTATTGTATGCATTGTCACACGTGGTGTTTACCCTAGTTGCTGTAGAAATTTGGTGACAAAAACCATAAAATATCAGTTTCCTACTGTTAAAGTCTCCAGTAACCATGTAGAAAGCTTCCTGGCACTCGTTCTCACCTGATACAAGTCACCGCAAGACCCCCTTGACAGCAAAATCGTGGTTAAAAGTGGGCGGACAGCGTCCTCTAACTACAGCCCCAACACACTCATGATGGGGCTGTGTCAGATAAACTGGGATGTCTGGTCAAGCCTTAATTTACTTTAACCTGGGTTGTTCACAGGAACGTAAAGCTGTTCTTTTAAATCATATTAAGATCTTATTAATTAATTCTATTTATTTCTGTCATTTATAATAGTTCTTCTAAACTGAAATTATACTTGTTTATAATTATAACAATTATAACATCAACATTTAGGCCCCATGATAATCCTGCAGTCCTGATATGAAGCAAGTTCAGGTGGGTCTACTCTTATGCAAAGGAGCACAACAGCAGATGGGGTGTGGGGAGAATAAATGGTTCCACATTGCAGAATTCATTCAATATTTACGTATACAACTTTTTAATGAATAAATGAAAAGTTCTTAAAAATAGACAAACAAGAAAAGATTTAATATGCATGATTGACTGACATCTGTTGACTGGCTGTATTTGTATCACAATAGAGACATTGATCTTGACACTTCATTAACTATACTGTGTTTTCTTAACAGCTGAGACATCAACTTCTGGAAAGACTTTTGGAAAAAATACAATTGGCATTCACTGCAACCCCACTAAATTTGGATTACATGGAATTTGTTTGTCACCAGGAGCTGTATCTTCTGCAGGCCCAATCCAACCACCAGTACCAGCTGCTATCACCCAGCTTTGCATGAACTCTTTGAACTTGTGAGAGCACAACTGGTACATCCAGCCGCATGTGTCACAGTGGAGATCACAGGCACCCAAGGATGGCCCAAGTTTTGGTCGGCGAACATCGTTTGAAGGAAATGCTTGATCTCCACCTTCCTGTGCCTTGCATAGCTATAATGATGGGTGTGTCTAGAAAGAATAAATAAATAACTTGGTCTCCTTTTCCCTGTAATTTATTTTACAAATAGTCCTGGGAAGGATCTATAAAAGAGTAAAATAAGACAAAAAGACACCATGAGAAAAGCATGATAAGGTAAACAATGTTAAGCACTTCAAACTACAAACAACAACAAATAATTAATAATGAGCTGTCAAAAAACTGTCAAACTTTATTGCCTGCATATGACAAAAATTGTCATGTTGGTTTTCTAAATCTGCAGAATTTTCATAATTTCTAACAGGAAAAACACATTTGGCATTCTTACAAGGACTATCTTGAATAATCAAGTGCTATCACCAAAATTATACCGATTTACCTCCCACTGGTAATATTGTGTTAATTCATCATGGAATGCATTTAAACATGCTAATAGCCAATATTACGGTTATAATAACAACAATCATCGCTGTTTCTAGGTGCTGGCTCAGACAGGACACTCTGTAGCAAGGACACTAGCCGCTGCACAGTATCCTACAACTCTCCCTATCATTACAGTCCACATGAAGTAACATTAATATATGCATTGGCCTACCATAAGCAGAACGTTTTGCTGAGCACAGCATTAAATAAAAGTTAACAAGACAACAACAACAACAACAACACACTAGGCCAAATGGCTAATAGCAGAGAGGCTGTTTAACCCTGACCTGTATATACCGGGTGCAACATATGGAATCGAAATATTAGTCACGGTTCGCAACTATACGAGCTATGCACGTCCAGTCGCTGTTTTGCTAACCCATGTGCTTTGACTTCAACGAAGCTGATGGCGGTGGAGGTAGAGCCTCCATTCTCCCTTGTAGCGGGCCAATAACACATTTACTCCCAAGCTGTTCAATACATTTCAATTTAATTATCTGTCTGTTCCTCAACTTACCTCTTTTTTCTCTGACATCTCGATTACGACAATGACAATGGTGACCCGCCCTACTCTGCCTTGGATTAGCTCTGACCAGGAGACAATAACAGACAATCATAAAGGAGGGGCGTTGCCGGGCCGTCTATTCAGTGCCCGCCCCCAAAGTGCCAAAAGTCAGGAAAGTCGAGCGAGCAGATACACAGAGAGTGACAGCGAGCGTATACACAGAGGCGGGAGGAGAAAAACTTTTCGCGCGAGCAGAGATCAGCTTCGAGTGAGAGAGGGAGTGATTTTCGAGGGCGCGTCAGCCTGCCCGCCCCCTAGTGGCTGATTCGTGCGCAGTTCACCGAATCCTGCTTGCTCGCAGCAATTTTCTCCTCGGGCGAGGAAATCATTTGCGCGCTCGCAGTTCATATTTACGCGTGTGACATATTACAATACGCCCCGATTGCATTTTGCTCGAGTGAGTGCGTAATGGCACTGTTCTGACGCCATAGTGTACACTGAACTAAGGTCAGGCTTAAGACTTTCCTTTTTGATCAAGCTTATAGTTAGGGCTGGACTAAACCATCCCTTAGTGATGCTGCTATAGGCCTAGGCTGCTGGGGGACAATGCAACAAACACATGTTCTCCTTCTTTCTTCTCTCTCCTCTCTCGTGTCCTCCACTTTCTTTTCTCTGGCACAGAGCTCCTGCCTCTAAATTCCTATCTGCTACTAGTCATGCAATTCTGTGCTATTACTATGTAGAATGTTTACTGCTGCTCTCTCTTCTTCCGAGTATCTCTGGCCTGGAGTTGAGTGTTTCCTGTGGAGCTCCATACTACATCTGTTGTCGTGGTCTCATCATTCTGCCCAGTCTCCATGGAATCCTGCTGTTATCCACTCCTACCTGAATGAACAATTCTCCAACCTGCTGATGATTCCTCTTACATTTTCAGATGTAAGAGCTCAGATGAGATGCTGAGCTCTTGTTGGACCTTTTGTCTTCGCTCTGAGGTCCATCTTATCTCAAACCACCTGACTGGGTTTAGGTCAGGTCACCTGGTGCAGCACTCCATCCAAGTCCGGATCCTGAACCGGGCCGTCTGGGCCGCGGCCCAGGGGCCTCGAGCTTCGTAGTTTTTTTTGAGTAGATCAGTGTTGTTTTCGTCAACGATGATAATTACGAAATTATTTCGTTGACGCCCCTGCCGTCACAGTCACACTAAATGATGGACCTTAGTGGCAGCGGCGAGGGCCTCGCTGGTCAGAAACGACGGGATGATCTATGGCAGGGGTGCTGTGCGACCTTCGGCTCATTTTGAGCCGATTTTCCACTCGTGCAACTATTTTTTGAATCGGGTCGAATTTCGTCTCAATCACATGTCGTGCTTCTTGCAGTACACGTGAGCTAACGAGGAGATTAACTCCTCATGACGACCTCCGGATCACAAATCATGTGCTCGCAAGAAAATCAAACTTGTTTGAAATCCTGGTCGCTCCTCGTGAAGGTATCTCGCCTCAACCTCTCACACAGAGCATGCACCATCGCTGAAGTTACGTCAAAACAACTTGGAGGTGCGTCTCCCACTTCCAGGTTCCTCTTCTTCTTCTACTTCTTTTTGCCGTTGCAGTTCCAGATACAAAAGTCCATCGTGTGGACGTACAGTGTGAGCAGTCAAGTCTCATCAGAGCATCGGGCCGTATAGTGTGAGAACATGAATCGTAGGCTGTGAACTTTTGAACTCAGTGATCTAGTCGTGCAGTTTGAGATGGAGCAGAGTCAAAGGATTTAAAATATCACACAGTGTATGTCCGGCCTTATGGCGATCGCAATCAACCGGTAGATCGCAATGGTAGTGCGGATAGATCGTGTGCCACTGAAAACTTTTTTTAGATGTTAGTCTAAAACATTTATCTATTGCAACTCCAAAACAAACAGCAGATACATAGATAGATAGACATAGATATATAGATATATAAGAACAGGCCCTATAGCTACAAGAGCCATAGAGGCCAAGATCTACAAGAGTAGATCAGATCCAAGGTGCAGACTATGCAAAGATGCCCCTGAGACAGTCCAGCACATAATAGCAGGGTTTAAGATGCTAGCCGGGTCAGCGTACATGGAGAGACACAACCAAGTGGCTGGAATAGTGTACAGGAACATCTGTACCCAGTATGGAATAGAAGTACCCAAGTCCCAATGGACCGCACCACAGAAGGTGACTGAGAACAACAGGGTCAAGGTGCTGTGGGACTTCAGCTTCCAGACTGACAAACAGGTCCTGGTCAATCAACCAGACATAGTGGTGGTAGACAAGGAGCAGAAGAAGGCGGTGGTGATAGATGTGGTGATACCAGCAGATGCCAACATCAGAAAGAAGGAACACGAGAAAGCTGAAAAGTACCAAGGGTTGAAAGAACAGCTGGAGCAGATGTGGAAGGTCAAGGTGAGCGTGGTCCCCGTGGTAGTAGGAGCACTCGGGACAGTGACGCCCAAACTGGGGGAGTGGCTCCAACAGATCCCAGGAACAACATCAGAACCCTCAGACTCCCAAGCCTCTGGTAGAGGACCCGAGGTAAAGGATGACACAGATACCACCTGAGGAGGGTGAGAGGGACGTTTTTGTTTATATATATACACATATATATATATATATACACACACACACATATATATATATATACACACACACACACACATATTTACATATACACACACACACACACATATATACATATACACACACACACATATATACATATACACACACACACACACATATATATATATATACACACACACACACACACATATATATATATACACACACACACATATATACATATACACACACACACACACACACATATATACATATACACACACACACATATATACATATACACACACACACACACATATATATATATATATATATACACACACACACACACATATATATATATATACACTCACCGGCCACTTTATTAGGTACACCTGTCCAACTGCTCGTTAACACTTAATTTCTAATCAGCCAATCACATGGCGGCAACTCAGTGCATTTAGGCATGTAGACATGGTCAAGACAATCTCCTGCAGTTCAAACCGAGCATCAGTATGGGGAAGAAAGGTGATTTGAGTGACTTTGAACGTGGCATGGTTGTTGGTGCCAGAAGGGCTGGTCTGAGTATTCCAGAAACTGCTGATCTACTGGGATTTTCACGCACAACCATCTCTAGGGTTTACAGAGAATGGTCCGAAAAAGAAAAAATATCCAGTGAGCGGCAGTTTTGTGGGCGGAAATGCCTTGTTGATGCCAGAGGTCAGAGGAGAATGGCCAGACTGGTTGGAGCTGATAGAAAGGCAACAGTGACTCAAATAACCACCCGTTACAACCAAGGTAGGCAGAAGAGCATCTCTGAACGCACAGTACGTCGAACTTTGAGGCAGATGGGCTACAGCAGCAGAAGACCACGCCGGGTGCCACTCCTTTCAGCTAAGAACAGGAAACTGAGGCTACAATTTGCACAAGCTCATCCAAATTGGACAATAGAAGATTGGAAAAACGTTGCCTGGTCTGATGAGTCTCGATTTCTGCTGCGACATTCGGATGGTAGGGTCAGAATTTGGCGTCAACAACATGAAAGCATGGATCCATCCTGCCTTGTATCAACGGTTCAGGCTGGTGGTGGTGGTGTAATGGTGTGGGGAATATTTTCTTGGCACTCTTTGGGCCCCTTGGTACCAATTGAGCATCGTTGCAACGCCACAGCCTACCTGAGTATTGTTGCTGACCATGTCCATCCCTTTATGACCACAATGTACCCAACTTCTGATGGCTACTTTCAGCAGGATAATGCGCCATGTCATAAAGCTGGAATCATCTCAGACTGGTTTCTTGAACATGACAATGAGTTCACTGTACTCAAATGGCCTCCACAGTCACCAGATCTCAATCCAATAGAGCATCTTTGGGATGTGGTGGAACGGGAGCTTCGCATCATGGATGTGCAGCCGACAAATCTGTGCCAACTGTGTGATGCCATCATGTCAATATGGACCAAACTCTCTGAGGAATGCTTCCAGCACCTTGTTGAATCTATGCCACGAAGAATTGAGGCAGTTCTGAAGGCAAAAGGGGGTCCAACCCGTTACTAGCATGGTGTACCTAATAAAGTGGCCGGTGAGTGTGTATATATATATACATATATATACATATATACATATATATATATATATATATATATATATATATATATATATATATATACATATATATACATATACATATATATATATATATACATATATATATATATATATATATATATATATATATATATATATATATATATATATATACACATATATATACCTAACTACTGTATTTGTACTGAAATCTGATCTGAATCTGCTGATCAACCCTCCAACCTGCAGGGGCTCAGCCAGACACCACAGAAGCAGAAGAAGAAGGCGAAGAAGAAGCCGTTATGGCGCGGAGCTGATGTAAACACAGACATTTAGACTCACGATGATCCGATTAAAAGAGTCCGTTCAGCCGCCGGACAGAGGATGAGACACAGCGGAGGAAAAGAGCAGCGACACGACGGTTCATCCCCGGAAACAGAGACTCACTGAAGGTCAGAGGAAGCAGCCAGGCATGCTAACAGCAGCTAACAGCGGCTAACGGCGGCTAACAGCGGCTAACGGCGGCTAACGGCGGCTAACAGCAGCTAACGGCGGCTAACGGCGGCTAACGGCGGCTAACAGCAGCTAACGGCGGCTAACGGCGGCTAACAGCGGCTAACGGCGGCTAACAGCAGCTAACGGCGGCTAACAGCAGCGCGTGAACCAGAGACCTTAGTTTGTAATAGTTTGAAGTAAAACCTGAGATTCCTCCAGAAGAACTCGTTGTGTTCACTGGACCATTAGAGTGAGTCCTGTCCTCCTGGTCTATAACCTGAGCCAGTAAACACTAGAGCAGGACAAACTCTGATCATTGATCCCGGTCTGTTTGTTGTGTTGATCCAGATCATCCGGTCCGGTCCGGCCCGGTCCGGCAGGGTCGGTGTGTTGGTTGTCCGTGATGGCGGCTCGAGGGAGAAGTCGGAGGACGATGAGTTTCAGTGTAGATTCAGTTTCTATCGCCAGAGGAGACGGTCTCCCCCCGGCCATGCAGCAGCCCACACCTGTGTTCCCTGTGAGAGCCTGCAGCATGTTACATATGACTCACAGCAGTGCACTGTGGGAGCTGTAGTTGATGTCCTGTTGTTGTCCAGGTGATGGAGCAGAAGCCCCTCCCCCTGACAGGTGGGGAGGAGGCAGAGTATCTTTTGGCACTGAAGCAGGACTTCAGAGGAGCCATGAGGAGTCTGCCTTGCTTCATCCAACCAGCAGCTCCACACAGAGGTCAGAGGTCAACACACACTGATCAGTGACTGACAGGGTCACATGACATCCATCAGCTGGTCCATCAGGTGGTCCAGCTGATGGACCAGCTGATGGTCCAGCTGATGGACCAGCTGATGGTCCAGCTGATGGACCAGCTGATGGACCAGCTGATGGTGCCATGGTCTTATTGTGAAGGTCTCTGTTGCTTCCTGTCCAGATGTGGAGCGTTACTCTGATAAATATCACCTCAGTGAGCAGACGGACCGACTGCTGGGCTGGAGCGCAGGTGAGACTCATCACCACGGCAACCGGACACTAAGGTGGCTACGACTGAGGACAACAGAGTCAGCGTCAATGTCCTCAGTCTGACAGCCAGCTGTCTCTGTGTAGTAGTAGTATCAGCATTGATACTGTGTTTGTTCTGGTTCAGACTGGAAGAGATTCCCTAAAGAGCTGAGAGTCTACGTCAGGAAACCTGCCAGAGATGGTTAGTACACGCTACAGTACTCTGATTACTGTTAGTACACGCTACAGTACTCTGATTACTGTAAGAAGCTGCTGCTGATGGACATCTGGTCTCTTCCTGTGTCTCCAGGTGCGTCCATCAGTCGCTCAGACAAAACTCTGTCGAGTCAGAAGAAGAAGAAGAAGAAGAAAGTCAAAGAGAAACAGGAAGTGATTTTCAAGCTGGAGGTGAGTCTGAAGATCAACTGTTAGTGAAAACCTTAGCTGATCTGTCCACCTTAACTCCTCCTGTCCACCTTAACTGAGTCAGCCTGTGGAGAAGAAGGAGCAGAGCTCTGAGGGGGAGGAGGAGGAGGAAGAGGAGGGAGAGGAGAAGAAGAAACCAGAGGAGGAGGAGGTGGAGGAAGAGGAAGAGTATGATGAGGAAGAGTTTGAGGAGGTGAGATTAATCCGCTTCCTGTGATTGCTTCAAAATAAAAGCATTTATTCCACTTCTTATTGTGAAGCTGAATCTAGATTATTAGATTATTACTGACTGGCTGTGTCTGTGCGCAGGAGACCGACTACATCATGTCCTACTTTGATAACGGAGAAGACTTTGGAGGAGACAGCGACGACAACATGGACGAGGCTATTTACTGAAACACCAGCACTGATGATTGAGTCCTGATCACTTGTAGTTGGTCGACTGGTTAATGAGTTTTTGAATGTTTTTATCTTTTGTACAAACTTTATTGTTGGTTGTGACTGAATAAACATCACAGACCTCTGTGCTGTTCCATGACTCTTTAATCATGTGACTGATCACATGACAATAACAACATGGACGCCTCCTAGCAGACAGGTGAGGAGCCCAGAGGCTCATTGGTTCTTCACTAAAGATGAAGCCCATACTACCTGAAATACAGCTAAAGTACTACTGCAGACAACACATGCTAATGCTAACGCTAGCAGAGGAACAGTTAACGTCCTGTGGTAACAGAGAAGGAGGCTGCACATCAACTATGTGATAAAGTTATTAGACCTTTAGCTGCTCCACTATCCCATCTAACAACACTAAGCTGGAGGACTATTAAATGCTGCTGATGGTGCTGCATGTTTTTATACAGGCTGTACATATCTGCAGCTCTCAGTATGTAGCACATGATCTGTTCTCAGCAGATGATTCAGGTCAACAGAGATTTATTACTGAGACCTCATCAGAGACCAGTCGCTGTGTGCTGGACTTTAATCACACGACAGAACTTAAAAACATCTGATCAGTGTCGATCCAGACCAGACCTGAACCAGGACCTGAATTAAACTGTCCAAGCAGCATGTGCGACCTTTACCCTGCTTTCTGCCCGCAGGCGCTGACTCAGAGCTAGCATTAGGGTTAGCTCAGTGCTAAATGTAGAAGCAGAGAGGAATGCAGGGACACCCAGGCGACCAATGAGAGAGAGGCAGGCAGCGAGGAGGTCCACAAAAACAGGAGGAGGAGGAGGATAGAAGCCTCCAGCCAGCAGAACCAGGGCAGGTTCTGATCTAGTCGATCCAGTTACCCACTGACTTCAGCTCTGTTTCCATGACGACCAGACTTCAGAGCACACTGTTTACAAGCAAACTGATTAAATCAAGTAAAGATGTGTGAACAGCTGCAGTAAACAACAGCTCAGATTACACTGACCTGGGTTACTATGTTTATGAGGACCCTCCACACTGGTCCTCACAGAGAGGGTGAAAGCCCTCACACACACATGTTAATGAAGGTAAACACGCTGACCTTTAACCTTTCACACATTAACCATTAACACGCTGACCTTTAACCTTTCACACATTAACCATTAACACGCTGACCTTTAACCTTTCACACATTAACCTTTATACACGCTGACCTTTAACCTTTAACACGTTAACCTTTAACACATTAACCATTAACACGCTGACCCTTAACCTTTGGCACGCTGACCTTTAACCTTTGGCACACTGACCTTTAACCTTTGACACATTAACCTTTAACACGCTGACCTTTAACCTTTGGCACACTGACCTTTAACCTTTGACATGCTGACCTGTTATACACTGTGCCATTTTATTGTGGCGGGGACATTGTGTTTATATAGTTTTATTATGAAAATAAACACTTACCGCAGCTGTTTTAGTTTGAAATGTTTATTTAACAACAAACATTCAAAGATGCCAAACTGTAAAAAAAATATAAAATCTTATTTACAAAATATTTACAAGTAGGACTTCCTGTTTCTGCAGTAAACAACAACAACTAAACACAACATAAGGTCACTGCTCCAGTCTTCAATGGATGGGAATGATTGACAGTTCAGAGGCCTCAACCCCGCCCCCTGCTTCTGTCCCCAGACCCGCTTCTGTCCTCAGCCCCGCCCCCTGCTTCTGTCCTCAACCCCGCCCCCTGCTTCTGTCCCCAGACCCGCTTCTGTCCTCAGCCCCGCCCCCTGCTTCTGTCCTCAACCCCGCCCCCTGCTTCTGTCCTCAGCCCCGCCCCCTGCTTCTGTCCCCAGACCCGCCCCCTGCTTCTGTCCACAGCCCCGCCCCTGCTTCTGTCCTCAGCCCCGCCCCTGCTTCTGTCCTCAGCCCCGCCCCCGGTTCTTTCCTCAGTCCTGCCCCCTGCTTCTGTCCCCAGACCCGCCCCTGCTTCTGTCCCCAGACCCGCCCCTGCTTCTGTCCTCAGCCCCGCCCCCTGCTTCTGTCCCCAGACCCGCCCCTGCTTCTGTCCTCAGCCCCGCCCCCATCCTTCACTTCCTCCTGTCAGAAGTTTGATGAACTCTTCTTCATCAGTTCAGAAAACCTGAACGACTTGAGGCGGGTTAACGGCGTCTTCATCCACCTAAAGACATCAATAAACAGGTCAACAGACACGTCAATAAACGCGCCAATAAACAGGTCGACCCATTCGGACTGACTGACCTCACTGTATGCGGGGGGAGGGGGGTAGTGCTGTTGGGGCTCTCTCATGAAGAGCCCCCCCTCGTCGTTGTCATCAGCGCCGTCGTAGTCGAGGAGCAGCGGCGTGCCGTCGGCGGGCTCACGGGGGAGGCTGCTGTAGCTGGGCGGAGCCGAGGGGAGTGAGGACCAGCTGTCGACCGACCCGACCTGGCTGCTCATGCTGCTGGTCCTGCTGCCGACACCGCTGAACGGGACGGTCCCGATCACCACGGGAAGCTCCAGGGTCAGCTTGTCAGAGCCGGGGATGTGCAGGTAGATCTGGGAGGGGTCAGAGGTCAAACTCTTTGTGGACTGATTACAGTTACTGGGTGTGCTCTCATATGATGACATCACTGCGACTCACCATGAGGGCGTAGTCCACCTTGATGATGTCACAGCCTAGCAGCGTGGGCCTCAGCTTTGGAACTCGGATCGTCTTCCCCTGCCACATGTCGCACATCCCTGAGATGATGTGGTTTCCCCGCACCGCCGAAAGCTTCTGACGGAACACCTGCACACCAGTCAGAGGTCAAAGGTCAGGGCTCAGAGGTCAGGGCTCAGAGTTCAAAGGTCAGGGCTCAGAGGTCAGGGCTCAGAGGTCAAAGGTCAGGGCTCAAAGGTCAGACTTGTTCTAGTTCTGACCTTGGTGTGGCCGTCGACAGCGTACGATTGCTTGGCGATGATGGCGGCCTTGGGCACGACGATACGAGAACATGTGTTCTCAAACTTGGCGTAGATGCTGATGTCCTCTCCCTCACAGAAGCCCCTCCTGTCGATCCGAGCGCTGATGGACACCTGGCCGTCAGGTATGAACAGACAGGTCACCTTCTTCTGGACCGCCGCTGCTACGGGAGCCTGGGGGGGGGGGGGGGGGGGGGGGTTATTATTGGATAGTGATCATTGATCATTGATGATGATGCAGCGTGGCCGTACCAGCAGGTCGGGTCGGTTCACGTCCAGCGGCTCCTCCACCTCAAACTCCCTCTCACACTGCAAAGGATTCTGGGAAGGTCGCTGTAGCTCCGCCCTCACATAGTAACGGACTGAACCAAACTTTCCTTTGTAGGACGACACCAGGCGCCTGAAACATCCATAACTAATCAATAACTGATCAATAATCTAAAGCTGATTAATAACTGCACTGATGGTCTCACCCTGCTGGCGGCAGCTCGAAGCCAAACTGGAAGTTGAAGGTTTTTCCTGCTGGAAGCAGGAAGTATCCGTCTGAGTCTGAGGAGACAACGCTGATGAGCAAGGCAGGAAGAGAACCAGCAACCTGAATACTGATGTTTATGAATGAACAGAAATATGATCAATGGATCAATCAGTCAATAACTGCAACAATAGTCCTGATTATCATTGATCCTGATTATCATTGATCCTGATTATCACTGATCCTGATTATCATTGATCCCGATTATCACTGATCCCGATTATCACTGATCCCGATTATCACTGATCCTGATTATCACTGATCCCGATTATCACTGATCCTGATTATTATTGATCCTGATTATCATTGATCCTGATTATCACTGATCCCGATTATCACTGATCCCGATTATCACTGATCCCGATTATCACTGATCCTGATTATCACTGATCCCGATTATCACTGATCCTGATTATTATTGATCCTGATTATCACTGATCCTGATTATCACTGATCCCGATTATTATTGATCCTGATTATCACTGATCCCGATTATCACTGATCCTGATTATTATTGATCCTGATTATCACTGATCCTGATTATCACTGATCCCGATTATTATTGATCCCGATTATCACTGATCCCGATTATCACTGATCCCGATTATTATTGATCCCGATTATCACTGATCCCGATTATCACTGATCCTGATTATTATTGATCCTGATTATTATTGATCCCGATTATCACTGATCCTGATTATCACTGATCCCGATTATTATTGATCCCGATTATCACTGATCCTGATTATCATTGATCCTGATTATTATTGATCCCGATTATCACTGATCCCGATTATCACTGATCCCGATTATCACTGATCCCGATTATCACTGATCCCGATTATCATTGATCCCGATTATCATTGATCCCGATTATCACTGATCCCGATTATCACTGATCCCGATTATCACTGATCCCGATTATTATTGATCCCGATTATCACTGATCCTGATTATCACTGATCCCGATTATCATTGATCCCGATTATCACTGATCCCGATTATCACTGATCCCGATTATCACTGATCCTGATTATCACTGATCCCGATTATCATTGATCCTGATTATCACTGATCCTGATTATCATTGATCCTGATTATCACTGATCCCGATTATCACTGATCCCGATTATCATTGATCCTGATTATCACTGATCCTGATTATCATTGATCCTGATTATCATTGATTCTGATTATCACTGATCCTGATTATCACTGATCCTGATTATCACTGATCCTGATTATTATTGATCCTGATTATCACTGATCCTGATTATTATTGATCCTGATTATCACTGATCCCGATTATCATTGATCCCGATTATCACTGATCCCGATTATCACTGATCCCGATTATCATTGATCCCGATTATCACTGATCCTGATTATTATTGATCCTGATTATCATTGATCCTGATTATCATTGATCCTGATTATCACTGATCCGGATTATCACTGATCCTGACTGATTAGGTTATTAATTATCTGAATAAATAAATAGGGTCACCTCTGCTCAGCGCCTCCTCCAGCCGCAGCTCCTCCTCGTACCTCAGGTACTCCACCTCCTGTGCGCGGTTCCTCCGGTTCTTTCCGCCGCGGGGCTCCACGCGGGCACAGCCGGCGGCGGTGACCCTCAGTCCGGTCAGCCTGCAGGGCTGAAGCGCCTCTAACTGCACGGAGCCCGACACTTTGTCTCCGCTGCAGAAGAAGGAGCGACCGGAGCCGGACAGGAGGAGCTGGAAGAGCCGGAGCTTGGAGACCGGAGACAGGACCATGGCGGCGGGACGACACCGGGAAAATACACCGACTCACGGACACCGAGAGGAAGTCAATGACTTTTAAAATGACGACTTGTTTGTTTCTGTCCGTTATATACCGGAGACCGGAGAGGGGTGTGTGGGGGGGGGGGGGGGATCCCGGTGTCCCGTTACCGTATCTGACAGCAGCACGTGCGCACTGTGTGGACTCCCCGAACCTCTTGAGGACGGAGTTCTGTGATTGGTCAGCGCCAACTGTCAGCCAATCAGAGCACAGAGAAGCCGCGTGGACAGCTCGTGTAGTGGAGGGGGGGGGGGGGGCTGAAAGTGTCAGTCATGAAGAAGAAGACGAAGTAAGAAGAAGACCTGAGTCAATCAACCAATCAGTGTCTCTCTGATCTTGGTCTACTTCCCTCTAGAACTGAACTGATGTGACACTGAAGAATCTTTAAAATTAATTTTGCCTTCTACGTTAAGTTTCATTTTTATTCTTATTTACAGTTTTTCTTGAGTTTGTCTAGTTCAGCTGTTTATGTAATTATATAATAGTCCTGAAATAAACCCATGAAGTGATTCAACTGGACCTGTCCAGGGTGGACCCCTGCCTCTCGCCCAATGACCCCGCGACCCTTAACAGGACTAAGCAGGTACAAAAGATGAATGAATGAATGAATGAATGAATGAACTGATTCAACTGAAACTTATTCTTCTCCTCCTTGTTTATCAGCCGTTGGTTCATTACTGCCGCCTCCTGGACAAGTTAGAGTATTAATGAGGAACCTGTTACTGAATCAGATGTTCCTCCTGCAATCAATCAATCAATCAATCAACCTGATCAACATCCTCCATCACTTTTATTTGAGACATCACTAGAACATATAAATACTATCAGCAGGAAGTCGGTGTTGCCATGGATACAGGGAGATTAGAATGTATTTACATGGTGGATTATGAAGCAGCTGCAGCTACTTCCTGTCCGTTAACGTGTTCAAAAGTCAATAAAGAAACAGGTCAAAGGTCACTGGGTCACATGACCTCTTCTTCAGGAGAGACCGAGAACGTCATCTGTCCAACTTCTCATCATACCTGAGACACAGAGAGACATGTTGTTAGTCAGCAGTCAGAGCCTGGACAGGAACGACACATGGAGTCAATTAGTGTCTGGGTAGAGTCTGAGTAGAGTCTGAGTAGAGTCAGTAGAGACAGTAGAGTGAGTAGAGTCTGAGTAGAGTCAGTAGAGACAGTAGAGTCTGAGTAGAGTCTGAGTAGAGTCAGTAGAGTGAGTAGAGTCTGAGTAGAGTCAGTAGAGACAGTAGAGTCTGAGTAGAGTCTGAGTAGAGTCAGAGTAGAGTCAGTAGAGACAGTAGAGTCTGAGTAGAGTCAGTAGAGTCTGAGTAGAGTCAGAGTCAGTAGAGTCTGAGTAGAGTCTGAGTAGAGTCAGTCAGTAGAGTCTGAGTAGAGTCAGTAGAGTCTGAGTAGAGTCAGTAGAGTCTGAGTAGAGTCAGTAGAGTCTGAGTAGAGACAGTAGAGTCTGAGTAGAGACAGTAGAGTCTGAGTAGAGTCAGTAGAGACAGTAGAGTCTGAGTAGAGTCAGTAGAGTCTGAGTAGAGTCAGAGTCAGTAGAGTCTGAGTAGAGTCTGAGTAGAGTCAGAGTCAGTAGAGTCTGAGTAGAGTCAGTAGAGACAGTAGAGTCTGAGTAGAGACAGTAGAGTCTGAGTAGAGTCAGTAGAGTCTGAGTAGAGTCAGTAGAGTCTGAGTAGAGACAGTAGAGTCTGAGTAGAGTCAGTAGAGACAGTAGAGTCTGAGTAGAGACAGTAGAGTCTGAGTAGAGACAGTAGAGTCAGTAGAGTCTGAGTCGAGACAATAGAGACAGTAGAGTCCAGGTAGGGTTTTGCTCTTACTGGAGGATGGCGTCTGGGATCTGCAGTCTGTCTGTAGGGATGAACTCAGAAAGCTGCTGCAGAGTCTGAATGAAGCGGATTTTCTTGCTAAACTTCTCACTGTGGAGAGAAGGTCAGAGGTCAGAGGTCAACACAGGCCGAGCTGCTCTGGTGATACAGGTGGTTGTTATGATCCTGTTAGGGTTTCTAGGAGGTTGTACCTGGTGTCTACTAGGAGCTGTAGAGAGTAGTGGACTCTACTGAACCGTGACTCTTTAAGCATCATGACGACGAGTCACTGATCACATGACAATAACAACATGGACGCCTCCTAGGAGACAGGTGAGGAGCGTGTGGAAATACTTCACTAAAGATGAAGCCCATACTACCATGACATCCTGAAATACAACTAAAGTACTACAAGACATGCTAATGCTAACGCTAGCAGAGGAACATCTGGTAAAGTTATTAGACCTGCTCCACTATCCCATCTAACAACACTAAGCTGGAGGACTATTAGATGCTGCTGATGGTGCTGAGGGGCTGCATGTTTTTATACAGGCTGTACATATCTGATGAGCTCATGTGTTTATGTTCAGGTCTGTCAGCTGACTTTGTTGTTGTTGTCTCATATTGGAAGATTCAGACTGATGGTGTTTATGGTGTGGACGTGGTCTACAGTACAGTACTGTTTTATTTAACTGGACGTTCATATTAGTCGACTTTAAAGAATCCAAAGCCATTCAAGCCCTAGTGTGTACTACGTGGTTGTTAAAGGGTTGCTCTGGTTTATACAGCAACAGGTTGATGAGATGGTTGCCATGGTATTCAGGGTGTTTCTCTGGATGGTGATTGTGTTTGTGTCACCTGATGAAGGGTTTGACCAGCGTGATCACGGCTCTGATGTACCAGGCAGGATGGACGACCAGCACGCCCTTCAGGTCCTTCTTCAACCTGGACACACATCAGGGCAATAACTATGCTGTCGCCATGACAGCCAGACGTCTACATTAGCTAACCAGAGGATAGCTCCACCCCTCCGGGTGTCCCTGGTGGATGAAACCATCGTACCTCCTGTCAATGGATGTGTAGCAGCGGTGCAGCCATTTGATTGGTGGCAGCTTGTTCCTGGGCGCCATGGCACACAGGTAGACCAGCAGGTAGCTCTCTGAGACCATCAGGTCCAACGTCCCCACCATGTACCTGCAGGTGAACAACCAGATCCCATGTTAGGGTCCAGGTGTCGCTCACCTGACGCTTCACTTCTTGTCAGCTCACCTGAACAGGTTGTCCATGACGTACTCGTAGTCCTCCACCGTGTTCTCAGGCAGATAACAGGAAGTGAACAGGATGATGGCGTTCCCATCTCCATAGTAACCTAACAACCAATCACACACACAGAGTCACACTTTGACTTCATGGTCACCTGCTGCCTGCTGCAGGTGAGTGTCAGGTGAGTGCATGACCTCTGACCTCCATGGGACAGGACCTGCAGGTACGGCTCCAGGACACTCATGTTGACTCGGTACTCGTGTCCAGAGATGCAGAACCTCCTCCAGCGGCGCCCCCTGCTGTCCACCTGGTCCAGCTCCATCAGACCATCACACTGGTCCACCGGGCTCCTGGTCAGGCCCACGGCCCCACCCCTCTCCATCTGAGGGAGGTCATCTGTCAGCGGTCAGAGGTTAAAGGTCAGCTCTTAAACACACAGGTAAACTTCCTACTCTTTGATATTCTTCTTGATACATAGGTGGTTAGCTTAGCTTAGCATAAAGACCGGAAACAAGGGTAGCAGCTAGCAGAGTCTGGAAACTGGTAGCTGAGAGCTGGTAGCTGAGGTTAGCTAAACATCTGTCCTGTCTCACCCTCCCAGTCCAGGTCGTGGTTGCTATCCGGCAGCGTTCCCGTCTCGCTGTCAGACGGCGTCTCCAGAGCCTCCAGGTTGATGTCAAACGAAGGCGTGGAAAGCGCGGCAGCAGAGAAGCTGTCACTGTTCGGTTCAGGAGAGTCACGGTGACTCAGAGTCAGGCTGAGAGATGGAGCCACCAGACGCTTCTTAGTTCCGCCCCCAGTGGTACCTGATAGGGCGAGGCTGGTGGGCGGGGCTGACGAGAGAACAGGACACAGTTAGCTCAACATATTCTCGTAGAGAGCCAAATCACGTGAGATCAGATGATACAAGAACTCACTAGGCCGCGTGGCGCCTCCTGGTGGACTGTCCTCCTCTTCTGGACGCTCAGCGTCTTCTGGGAGTGGACTGGACCGCCAAGACCAGAAACATGTTCACACATGAGGATCAGTCTTAGTGTCTGCTGACTACTGTTAGCATCTGTTAGCCACAGTTATTGTCTGTTAGCTGCCGTTAGCTGCTGTTAGCTACTGTTAGCTGCTGTTAGCTGCCGTTAGATGCCGTTAGCTGCCGTTAGCTGCCGTTAGCTACTGTTAGATGCCGTTAGCTGCCGTTAGCCGCCGTTAGTCGCTGTTAGTTGCTGTTAGCTGCTGTTAGCTGCTGTTAGCTGCTGTTAGCTGCCGTTAACTACTGTTAACTGCTGTTAGCTACTGTTAGCTGCTGTTAGCTGCTGTTAGCTGCCATTAGCTGCTGTTAACTACTGTTAGCTGCCATTAGCTGCTGTTAGCTACTGTTAGCTGCTGTTAGCTGCTGTTAGCTGCTGTTAACTAATGTTAGCTGCCGTTAGCTACTGTTAGCTACTGTTAGCTGCTGTTAGCTGCTGTTAGATGCCGTTAGCTGCCGTTAGCTGCCGTTAGATGCCGTTTGCTGCTGTTAGCCGCCGTTAGTCGCTGTTAGTCGCTGTTAGTCACTGTTAGCTGCTGTTAGCTGCCGTTAACTACTGTTAGCTGCTGTTAGCTGCTGTTCGCTGCTGTTAGCTGCTGTTAGCTGCTGTTAGCTGCCGTTAACTACTGTTAGCTGCTGTTAGCTACTGTTCGCTGCTGTTAGCTGCTGTTAGCTGCCATTAGCTGCTGTTAACTACTGTTAACTACTGTTAACTACTGTTAGCTGCTGTTAACTACTGTTAGCTGCCGTTAGCTGCCGTTAGCTGCCGTGAGCTGCTGTTAGGGCTCTGACCTGGGGAAGCCGTCGTCCTGCCACTCTTCCCTCAGCTCCATATCCTGGATGTTGAGAGGCCCCGGGGCCCCTGCAGTGGCCCTGGAGGACCAGACACAGACAGTTAGAGGACGGTCAGGGAGAAGTCTCTGGGATTACCTGTGAGGACCAGTGAGTCTCTGCAGAAACAGGTACGTGTCCCTACAACAGCATGAATACTGGAAGCACACACACAGCAGATGACTGTGTTTGTCCTGAACCAGACTCCATTCGCGTTTCAATCAATTTTGTCTCCTTCCTGGTTTTCCTGTTAAACCCAGCGATGCAGTCAGGTGAGTCTTGTCACCTGGCAGCAGGTAACTCTCTTCAGTTCGTCTTCCTAATCAGACTGAACCAACCTGTCCGACGGCTTCTCCTCTGCTCTGATTCTCTATTGTTGCCGTTTATTGTTGAGCTGACACACCTGGCCAGGTAACCACACCTGAGAGAGAGGAGGTCACAGCTTAAAGAGTGCTGGCCTTTCCTTCCATTTCTGTGACATCAGATAAAGTTCATGATAGCAGGTGTGTTCCAGGTCCAGGTGTCTGAGGACCAGGGGCTGTAGAGCTGAGACCTCAGGTTCCTCGCGTGCTGCCTTCAGGGTCCGGCTGTGAAGATCCAGAGGTCCTTGAGTAGATGCCTTAGAGTTACAGGAAGTTCCTTGAGTACTGAGGTTTGTTCCTCTGTAACTGCTAGCATGAGCGTAGCATGAGAACAGAGAACAACCAGCACCAGGAGACACCTGAACACATCACAGACCCCTCTGCTTTTAAACCCATTAGTTCACTGACAGGCAGGAAGTCAGCTGATGTCAGATGAGACCCTGAACGCACCATGATGATGCCTTCACTGAGTTCCTCTTTCTGCTGGAACAGGAAACACACACACACACTAACACACACATTAACACACACACACACTAACAGAGTTACACATATTAACACACACACACTAACACACACACACAGGCTCAGGTGTGTTTCAGGTGTAAATATCTAACGTACCTGTTGGTGCGCTCAGTGGGGGCACTCATGATGTCACAGTGATGTCACGGCGTGTTCTGACCAGCATGTGTGTCCGCTGAGATGTCCTCTCTCGCTGTGACTCTATGAGACTCGTCCTCTCTCTCCCTCTCTCTCTCTCTGACAGGTTGAGCTGCATTTCTCAGCAGAGACGTCTGATTGGTCGAAGCTCACCTGCTCTGAGCAGACAGGTGATGCTCCAGACTTCATTAATTCTAACCAATCAGCTGCAGCAGGGAGTGCTGGGTGTCCTCAGGGTCCTAGAGATCACCCCTAACTCAGTTTAACTAGTTTTATTATTTTATTATTATTTTTTTAGACAGAGAAACAAGCTGTTGTTTGTTGAAACTTCCTGTTGCTGCAATTTCCTCCTCTTTCATAATAAAAGCCCTCCCTTCCTTAAAGCTCTTATTGTGAAATGTTTCTACATCTTCATCTGATTAATCGTTGAGTTGTTTTATTCAGAGACTTTAAACGTCTGCAGATCACTTTCCTTTTGTTGTTGTGCGTCTGTGCAGATTCACGGAGTCGAGGGTTTGGTTCAGTTCAAGTTTATTTTCTTTTTGGATTCATTTCTATCGTCTGAACGCTGATGAGTGTGGACTCACTGTTGTTGTGTTGTTAGTGTTCTGGTTGTGTGTTTGTTGATCTTATAGTTATTGTATGTGTCTGTTGTTGTTGTCGTGTTGTTGTCATGTTGTTGTTGTGTTGTCGTGTTGTTGGTGTTGTTGTCGTTGTTGTCGTCGTGTTGGTGTTGTTGTGTTGTTGTTGTTGTCGTGTTGGTGTTGTTGTCGTGTTGTTGTTGTTGTCGTGTTGGTGTTGTTGTTGTTGTTGTTGTCGTGTTGTTGTTGTTGTCGTGTTGGTGTTGTTGTTGTCGTGTTGGTGTTGTTGTGGTTGTCGTGTTGGTGTTGTGTTGTTGTTGTGGTGTTGGTGTTGTCGTGTTGTGGTTGTTGTGGTGTTGTTGTGGTGGTTGGTGGTGTTGTTGTGGTGTTGTGCTGTTGTTGTTGTGGTGTTGGTGTTGTTGTTGTGGTGGTTGGTGCTGTTGTTGTGGTGGTTGTTGTGTGGTGGTGTTGTTGTGGTGCTGTTGTGGTGGTGTTGTTGTCGTGGTGTTGTTGTTGTGTTGTCGTGTTGTTGTCGTGGTGTTGTTGTGGTGTTGTGTTGTTGTTGTTGTCGTGTTGTTGTCGTGTTGGTGTTGTGTTGTTGTTGTTGTCGTGATGGTGTTGTTGTTGTGGTGTTGTTGTGTTGTTGTTGTTGTGTTGTTGTTGTTGTTGTGTTGTTGCGTTGTTGTCGTGTTGTTGTTGTGTTATTGTTGTGTTGTTGTCGTAGTGTTGTTGTTGTGTTGTTGTCGTGTTGGTGTTGTGTTGTTGTTGTTGTGTTGGTGTTCACTGTGTAGTTCAGTGTCTGTCCACACACATGCCAGAATGTGACCAGGCTGAGTTTTATTTTGAAGAGTCTGGTCAGGACTTCCTCCAGTCGATGGTCTGATGGTAAGTGTCCTGATGATTGACAGCTGAAAGGTCAGAGGTCAGCTCCTCTGTCGGCCATCTTGCTGAACTTCTCCTCCAGTTCCTGAGCGCTGATTTGAGGCAGGCCGTCGTCCAGAGGACATCCGTCCGCCAGGCTGTTCATCGGGGTTGGGGGGACCTGGGACTCCTCCTCCTCGTCACCATGGAAACCATCTCCATCCCATTCTCTTAGGAAGTCTTTGATGAGGGGGAGGAGCTTCTTCCGAGATGCTAACGAGTTTCCTGGAAGAGAAAGACGTTTCACTTCCTGTGGCCCTTCACAATAAAAGTCGTCTAATGTCAACAGGAATTTTACCTTGCTGATAGGCTGAGACGTGTGGATGGGGGCTGCTGATTGGACAGAGGCTGAGGGCGGGGTTACGGGCCTGTTCCAGGTACCGGCTCACCTGGGAAGGACACCTGGTCGTCATGACAACTCTCACAGTCAACATCAGCAATTAACAGAAACAAACAGTACCAGTGTGTAGTACCAGTGTGTAGTACCAGTGTGTAGTACCAGTGTGTAGTACCAGTGTGTACCTGGTCTCTGCAGCTCGCTCTGTGTCCAAACACAGCGAGCTCTCTGATTGGTTCTTTGCTCTCAGTGAAGGAGATTGACATCAGTAGCAGCAAATCAAAACCAAACTTCTGACAGAAAACTGAAAGCTCCGCCTCCAACTCCGCCCTCTGCAGGAATTCCTGACACACACACACACACACTTTCTTTTACTACTTCATTTTTATCTTTGAAGTAAATAATGAATATTTGTCTCCACCTGTTGACAGACGGACGTCACTGCAGCAGATAAGAGGACAGAGTGTACTGTTTGTGTATTAGTGTGTACCAGTGTGTAGTAGTGTGTATTACCTCCATAGTGACGTAGAGGACAGACACAGCGAGACTCAAACTTCCTGAAACTGCCTTCATGTCCTTCAACAGCATCTGTTCTGTGTCCAGACCTGAGGAGACATCACGGAGACATCATGGAGATACAGGTGAGTCCAGATGTATGCATGGTGCTCAGGGACAGGTGAGTGGTCTCAAACCCACCTGAGACATCAAACTTGGCGTTGTGCAGTGCCTGGAACAGAGCGCCCCTCGGTGGCAGGGAGGGGAACCTGGTCTCTAGATCTGTAGCCACATGACTGTCCTTAGGAGTCACCTTCCCTGCAGCTGGAGACATGTCCACACAGTCCAGCACCACAGTGGCTGTGGACACACACAATCATCAATACGTCTGAGCACTGATCAATAAATGAAAACAGACCAAAAAAGTATTAACCAGGTATTAACCGGGTATTAACCGGGTATTAACCAGGTATTAACCAGGCATTAACCAGGCATTAACCAGGCATTAACCAGGCATTAACCGGGTATTAACCGGGTATTAACCGGGTATTAACCAGGCATTAACCAGGTATTAACCGGTATTGATCAGGTATTAACCGGGTATTAGCCGGGTATTAACCAGATATTAACCGGGTATTAGCCGGGTATTAACCAGATATTAACCGGGTATTAACCAGGTATTAACCAGGTATTAGCCAGGTATTAGCCAGGTATTAACCAGGTATTAACCAGGCATTAACCAGGCATTAACCAGGCATTAACCGGGCATTAACCGGGCATTAACCGGGCATTAACCGGGTATTAACCGGGCATTAACCGGGTATTAACCGGGTATTAACCGGGTATTAACCAGGCATTAACCAGGCATTAACCAGGTATTAACCGGTATTGATCAGGTATTAACCGGGTATTAGCCGGGTATTAACCAGATATTAACCGGGTATTAGCCGGGTATTAACCAGATATTAACCGGGTATTAACCAGGTATTAACCAGGTATTAGCCAGGTATTAGCCAGGTATTAACCAGGTATTAACCAGGCATTAACCAGGCATTAACCGGGCATTAACCGGGCATTAACCGGGCATTAACCGGGCATTAACCGGGTATTAACCGGGTATTAACCGGGTATTAACCAGATATTAACCAGATATTAACCGGGTATTAACCAGATATTAACCGGGTATTAACCAGGTATTAACCAGGTATTAACCAGGTATTAGCCAGGTATTAGCCAGGTATTAACCAGGTATTAACCAGGCATTAACCGGGCATTAACCGGGCATTAACCGGGCATTAACCGGGCATTAACCGGGCATTAACCGGGTATTAACCGGGTATTAACCAGGTATTAACCAGGTATTAACCAGGCATTAACCAGGCATTAACCGGGTATTGATCAGGTATTAACCGGGCATTAATCAGGTATTAACGAGCCGAGTACCATAGAGGAGAGTAGCCAGCTGCTGGTCCAGGATCTGTGGAGCCTTTTGGACGATTCGTTCTGTTACCAAGGTAGCACAGGATCCCACTGTCTCCACGGTAACAGGACAGCAGGAAGAGGGCTCCCTCTCCAACAAGTGGTGGTCAATCACCTCCACCACCGCCTCCTCCAAGTCGCTGTCTGACCTGTAGGAGAAGGAGCTGCTCATGAGACAGGTGTGGACCTGGACCTACACCTGAGCCTACACCTGAGCCTACACCTAGACCCACACCTGGACCTACACCTGAGCCTACACCTGAGCCTTCACCTGGACCTACACCTAGACCCACACCTTGACCCACACCTTGACCTACACCTGAGCCTACACCTGAGACTACACCTGGATCTACACCTGGATCTACACCTGGACCTAAACCTAAACCTGGGCCTACACCTGGGACCTACACCTGGATCTACACCTGGATCTACACCTGAGACCACACCTGGATCTACACCTAAACCTGAGCCTAAACCTGAGCCTACACCTGAGCCTACACCTGGACCTAAACCTAAACCTGAGCCTACACCTGAGCCTACACCTGAGCCTACACCTAGACCCACACCTGCACATGCAGGTGGTGTCAGTGGTGTCATTAGTGTCAGTGGTTACCTGGGCAGGACGTTGTGGTCGACCAGCGTGAGCTGCAGCCGCCTGGCTCGCTGCAGTGCCCGTAGGTCCAGCTGGTCCCTGAAGAGGAGGAGGTCTGGAGTGAGACCAGTCTGACGGAGCAGGAAGAGGTTGTCTGAACGAAGCACCAGGTCTGACTGACGGATGTTGAGCAGTGGAAGAGTGACCATCTCACTGTGAACAGTCTGTGAGAGACAGAGACAGAGAGACAGACGTGAGGGCCTGGAGTTACTGAGGATGCTGCTGCCTGATTGGTCAGCATCTCACCTTGGACAGGAAGTAGGCGTAGGCCAGAGCGGACACCATAGAGTCCACGTCACAGGCCTCGTTGCCCAGAACCACATGGAACCCTGGACCCTGGAGTGTGTTCTCCTGGGGAACACAAACATAAAGTACTACCACTGAAACCATCTGTGGTCAGACTCCATTTTGGTTCTAAGATCCTTAAATTTATTATTGTCGTTTAAAAGACGTCTGGTGAAAATTTACATGTTCACTGATACTAGTGCCCGATTAATTTATGACTAAATGATGATTAATGTAAATAAATGTTGCTGTCTTCTAGTCTAACCGGAAGTTAACCGGACTTTTACTTTGAAAGGCTGTGGCTCACTGAGCAGCGTCCATCTTTAATATTTGAATAACAAACAAACACACCGCTAACAGTAGCTAAGCTAACGGGTTAACCTGACGGTTAGCTAAGGCTAACGGCTAGCAGTGTTACCTTCACGGCCCGGTGGCAGCCGTTCAGAAACTCCTCCATCACCGCTTCGTTAGCCGTTAGCCGTTAGCCGCCAACACTCCCGCTAGCTCCAACGGGTTAATGGATCCGGTAAACGGTGGCAGCTGGCTCACCGGGCGGGAGGCTGTCAGTCACACACGCTACCATTAACCTGACCGCTTGTCGGTCAGCTGGGCTCCCGGTAACGTGCTGGGTGAAAGGTCAGGAGGCGTTCATGGACATGATGAAAAAAATGACATGTGACGATTAATGTAGTTTAATCTCCGCACAGAAAGGTCGTTTTATTATAATATAGTATAATCAGTTTACACATAAACGTGCAACCTTTTTACTCTTAGCTGATTTTTATTTCCTATTAAACCACATTATGAAGGAGTTTATTGAAGACAGACATCCCACATTTCCATTAGCAGTGAAGGTAGCATGACCAAACAGAACTCTGGGTAATGTAGTGCCCTGTAGTTTGAGTGCGACTCCGATGTGACATGAGTAGAAAACAAGGCTCCAAACTGTTTGATGTTTTATTTTTTATTTGACTCTGGTTTCGTTTCCAGCGTAAGTTCTTCTGTTGATGTTCAGTGTCTGATCATCTCGTCTCTGCAACTTTACAACGGTGGTCGTAATGAACCCTGGAACCTGCACTTTAAGAGCAGGTTTCCATGGCAACACAACGAGCAAAGAGACAAGATGCTGCTCTAAAACCACCAGAGATGATATGAACCCTTTGGGACATCTGGAGTCCAGCAGAACCAGACCGTGACCTCTGACCTCTGGAGGCAGGGCAGATCAGGTTGATTGACAGCCGCCACTCGGACTGAAACACAGATGTTAGTTTATGAATGAACTCGTCTCAGAAGATGGTGACCTTGGACCACTGCTGCAGGTCGTGACCTCTGAACCCAGAGAGGTTTAGATCTTCTCCACGTAGTTCCCCGGGAACATCCCCTCTTTGCCCCGCAACCGACCAAACCACCAACCCGATGGATCTACAGAGACACAGAGATGCTGCTGAGGACAGGAAACGCGATAAAAGACAGAAGTAGGGTCACCAAGACCCTGAAAAATAAATAAGGGACACCTGATTGTCACGGCCGACCCGCCTGACCCTGCACCCGCGTGAAACCATTTTTAACTATTTGACTCAAACCTTAAATGAATTAGATTCATATTTCTGAGTGATATAAACACATGGGAAACGTTTAAATAAATGTGTTAAACAGAAAGCTGTCCTGTATAAATGAAAACAACAGAGAGCAGAACATTCCTCTAGTAACAGTGACAGAGACAGAACGTGTGAGGAGAAGTTGGAGCTTTGTTTCTTCTGGTTTCTTCTTCTCAAGCGACACTACCTCGACCAATGAGATGAGAGGGATTCCTGCTGTCAGCTGATTGGTCACAGAGCATCAGACGGGAGTACGTTTACCATAAATGTTCATATAAAGCGTCCTGTTATTCATTCATTCCACACTTTACGGACTAGTTTTCATTCTCATGGTGATACGGGTCAGAGTGGTTCTTGTTTCAGCTCAATACAGGACCCTATGCTGAAGGAAACCAGGGGCTAGCAGGACCAGCTAACAGTGCTAACAGTGCTATTAACAGGTAGCACTCTTTCAGCACCATTATCTCCCCTGCTATTATCTTTGTTAGCACTGTTAGCTCTGTTAGCGGCTATTATTTGTGTTAGGGTTAGCGTTATTTGTGTCCTCTATCTGCAGGATAAAGCTAATGACAGTGCATTAATGCTAGCTCCAGGAGCTGCTGCGCTAACTGTAGCGCTACTTCATATCAGCAGGATACCTTCAGTGAGTATCTCAATGACGTCGTCGGCATTGAAGCTCAGCTCGTCTGTGTCCTGGGCATCGTAGGCGTACAGAGCTCTGCACTGTGGCGATCGGGGCTTCGGTTTGGGACGACCCGCTCCAGGAAGAGGCTTTACCTCCTTGGACCGGCGGCGCTGCAGCCTGCAGGTGAGGAGAAGGGATTACTGGTTCTGTTACTGGCTGTCATGACTGCCATGGCTACGCTAGGTCAACTGTTCTCACCCTGCGGCGCCCTGTTCAGGGACGTCCATGAATCCCATGTCGTGGTGCTGGGGGGGGCGGTTGTCAGAGCGATGCTGGTTCTGGAAGCGGGGCAAGGTGGGCTGCTCCATGCTGGACTGCTGCCTCAGTAAGGAGCCTCTGGCAGCCCCACCTCCTCTGGAATCCCTGCCTCCTCTGGAACGAGGAGCTTAAGGAAATAAAAACCAACATCAGAACCCAGAACATGACTCTGGTGACACCGGACGGATTTGGACTGGTACCTGAGCTGTACTGGCTGGTGGGCGGAGCCTGGCTGCCCATGTAGCGGCTCTTACGCTTGTCCTTCCTGGTTGGTCCTGTAGATCAAACAAAGAGGAAGTGAGGTGGAGCAGACAGGAAGTCATCATGGTGACTGAACCAGAAACTTACTGGAGTTCTTGGGCAGACCCGGTCCAATGGAGACCTGCAGAACCTTCCCGCTTGGCTTCAAAACCACCTCATCACCTTGACCCACCTGGAACTGGATCTGTCTGGACCCTGCAGAACTGAATGGACCCCAGCCGCCCTTCTTCACCTTAAACTCCAGACTGGACGGAGAGAGAGAGAGAGAATCTAAATGAATCCAGTGAAAAGTCAGAGATCTATGGGTGAACGGATGAATTATTATTATCATGTGTGGATGGATGAACAGATGGACGGGTGACTGACAGGTTGTTGAACTTCAGCGGCAGCTTCCTCTCAGTTTTCTCTTGGTAACGTTTCACCAACAAACTCAGGAACTCGGTTTTGAAGACGCTCTGGAGGACGCTGTCATACTCTTCCTCATGGACGATGAAGAAGTCGTCCTGCAGAGTGCTGACAGGCACACAAAGGATTTTAGGTTCTAGTCTGACTCTGGATCTGTTTCTGGGTCAGGTTCTGGTGGTGTACCTCATGGACACAGACTGGATCTTTTTGATCTCGATCTTCCTCTTGAGAACCTCCCGGATCTGACCTTTATCTGGACCTTGTTTCACCTTTTCTCGACCAATCAGGTACAGGAACTTTGGGGTCAGGATGAGGTCCCTCTTCACCGTCTGAAACACGAACAGAAGGAACTTTTTATTCACGTCCTTCAGTCGTGTTCTGATTCTGGTTTTCTGGTTTCAGAGACATCCTAGGTGGACTGGCCCCAGCTGACTAGTATTAGTTCTAATTGTTGTGTAGTTCTGGTTCTGGCCGTGACCGTTGGTGAGGATGTTTTTACCTTGAACCTCCGATCGTATTTCACAACCACATCAGCGAAGTCGATCCGCTCGCGTCGGCCGACGAACTGTCTGATCTCAGGACGGTTGTCGGTCCCGATGTAGTCGCCCACAAAGTTCCTGTTGATGCTGTTCCTGCGACGTTCCTTCTTGTTCAGCAGGACGTCTGAAGCTGCAGCAAAACAGAATCTGTCAGGACTCATCAAACTAATCCAAACCAAACTCAGACCTCGACGATGGCAGCCAGCAGTCTTACCTTCCTCCCTCATCTTCACGTACTTGCGGACGGCGATGTGTTTACGCCACGCCTTCTGGATGACCCGAGCAAATCCGTTATACTTCCTCTCCCTCATCTCCTCCAGGAGGAAGAGCTGCAGACAACAGACAAAAAGAATGAGAATCAGACCAGAACCAGAACCCTTGCAGATCGTATGGTAGAGGAGTCAAAATTAGTTCTTTAACTGATAATGTGTTGACGTGAGGTTCTGAAACCATGAGTCCCGTCTAAAGGATTTTAAATATTCTGGGACTAAAGTGTTGCAGCAAACAACATTTTGACTGAAGACTATTTCCCTAGCACAGACAGGAGGTTCTACTGGTGGAACTTTACCTTGAAGGTCTACAGCGGCATAAAACACTTCCTGTTTCTTACCGACTCTGGAGCTTTGATGAAGACCTTGGTCTTTCCCAGCTGGTACTGATCCTGGTCCATGTTGACTGAGTTGAGGAGGTGCAGGACTCCCTGGCGCTGCTCACCCCTCCACTGAGGCCAGGTGTCCTTGGTCAGGATGGCGTACCTGCGGCACACAGGTCTGGATCAGGACACTGAAACAGCATGGGTCAACCAGTTCTAACCGGATCGGAACTCTGACCTTTGTAGAAACTTGTTGAAGACCCGTCTGTAGGCGTATCCTGCTCGGCGGACCCTGATGTTCTCTCGGAGGCCCAGGTACTCCACCTGGTGTCTGACTCGGTTCTCCTCCCAGTCCCGGGGACGCTTGGTCTCATTGGGTTTGATGCATCGGATGTAGTGGGGGGTGCATTTCATCAGGGTCTGGACCAGACTGTTGGCTTGTTTCTGACAGGGAGCAACATCAGATGTTCAACACTTCACTAATCACAAGACTCTTAGTTTGAGTTCTGTCTCACCTTGATCTTACTGCTGGCGGTGGATGGGCGTCCTCTCTTCTCCGCCTCCAGGTTCTCAGGGAACAGCGCTCTGATGAACGGACTGACCACAAACACATCACACACACACACGTCTAGTTAGTGACGGTGGACACTGGTCCTCACAAAGACACCAAACACTGTCGGACTTACAACTCACTGCTCTGCATCAGTTCGATTATGTCGTTGAACAGAACGTCTCGGTTCCTCTCACAGAACCCGCTGACATCATACGACACCTGGACACAGGTGACCTTGACATGATTAATACAATCTGACAGGTGTGGTCAGCAAACATAGGTGAACAGCTGAGAAGGTGTAGAAGTGAACAGGTACAAGCATGTTTATCAAGGACCTTGCCGGCGTAGTGGTGGACGATGAATCCTCGGTTCCAGCTGCTGAAGTGCTCATGGGATCCCACCTGTCCCTGCAGTTTCTGAAGCAGCGTCTGATCCGCCCCCTCACCTTTAGCGTGCATCGTAGCACACACATCATCCAGGATGCTCATGACCCCAGGTGGATTCTGGGAAACAATCAGACATTAGCTGCTCTGGTTGGTTTGGTCACGAAGACTTTATTTGTTTCACACCTGTAACAGTCGAGCTCTCTGATTGGTCGACTCACCAGTTTGGACTCAATGAGGTCACAGACCACCTTGTTGTTGAAATACTCGATGGGAGTCCACCTGATTCCCTCCTGGACATACTCTTCCTACAGAGACATGAGTTAGAGACACCACCTGTCCATCAACCAACAAACCAACCAATCTGTCCATCCTCATGTCGTCATATTCACCTGTTCAGCTTTCAGAGTGAGTTCAATAAAAATCTGCTGCAGCTTCTCGTTGACAAAGTTGATACAGAACTGTTCAAATCCATTTTTCTGCAACAAGGAAGCACAAGACAATCAATCAATCAATCAATCAATCAATCAATCAACCAACCAACCAACCAACCAACCATTATCTTTATCAATTAGCTGGACCAGGACCCGTATTCCTCAAGGTTCCTAGAGTCCTCTCAGAGAGTTCCTAGCTTAGCATAAACGTTCCTAGCTAGGAGTCTTAGTGATTCCAGAATGGACGTCAGATTAAAAGACTTAATAACAGAATCTAATCTCTATGAATTATAAATAATACTTTACCTAAAATAAATAACTAGCAGCTGTAAACTCAGTGTTCACATGCTGATAGTTGTGTTCATGGTTCATCTGTTATTAACCAGGCTAACGTGTCTGTGATGCTAACCGGCCTAGAAGAAGCAGAGATGCTTGATGTTCACATCTAACACAAACTGAGTTTGATCTGGATCAACTGGTCAATGAGAAGAAAAGACGAGAAAAGACGGAGATTTGTCTCCAGGTCATCACTCTCCTCCTCTTCTTTCAGACATTTCCTCCTCTGCTTCAGAAACTCCTAAAGCTCCTAAAAGTCCTCCTTCCTGCTCTGAACACATCTGACCTTAGGAGCTCTCTGAAGAGCTGAGACTCTTCAGGAAAACCTTTAATCTTTACCAGGATCTGCTGCTAACTCTGAGAGGAAACGTCATGACGCTAAGAAGTTATTAGTTTGGTCCCTAGGAGCAACTCTTAGTGCTGAGAGTCTTTAGGAATACGGGCCCTGGTCTCTGTGGACCCTGGTCTCTGTGGACCCTGGTCTCGGTGGACCCTGGTCTCGGTGGACCCTGGTCTCTGTGGACCCTGGTCTCTCTGACCCTGGTCTCTGTGGACCCTGGTCTCTGTGGACCCTGGTCTCATTACAGAGTTTCTATTTTCATGTCCACACTGTTCGTCCTCATGTGTCTTCGTACCTGGAAGATTTCAAAGCCGTAGATGTCGAGGACTCCAATGTTGAACTCCTCCTGCTCCTTCTCCATCGCTCTGTTGATGCACTGATGGACATGATGGACATGATGAGACATGATGGACATGATGAGACATGATGGACATGATGGACATGATGAGACATGATGGACATGATGAGACATGATGAGACATGATGGACATGATGGACATGATGAGACATGATGTACATGATGTACATGATGTACATGATGAGACATGATGTACATGATGAGACATGATGGACATGATGGTCATGATGAGACATGATGTACATGATGTACATGATGGACATGATGAGACATGATGTACATGATGAGACATGATGGACATGATGAGACATGATGGACATGATGAGACATGATGTACATGATGAGACATGATGGACATGATGAGACATGATGGACATGATGGACATGATGAGACATGATGTACATGATGTACATGATGGACATGATGAGACATGATGTACATGATGTACATGATGGACATGATGGACATGATGAGACATGATGTACATGATGAGACATGATGAGACATGATGTACATGATGAGACATGATGAGACATGATGGACATGATGTACATGATGTACATGATGAGACATGATGGACATGATGAGACATTATGAGACATGATGGACATGATGAGACA
>SRSE01000290.1:70000-110000 GCA_005024645.1 Planiliza haematocheilus
CTCAAGCTTCATGCGCATGCTCCACCTCTTCCTCTCCGTTTTTGGTGAATTTCTGAAACTGAAACAGCGCCGCCTATAGACCTGGATATGAAGTAGCGTTTTCAGTCGTGTAAAGACAGAAAAAGGATATGATATGATGTTTATTTTTTCTGTAAAACTGCTTGGAGTGGAAAATTACCAAAGCTGAAAAATAAAAGTGAAGATTTGTACAATGTGTAATGTAATTTGCTTTTTGTTATCTTATAATCTTATAAAATCGGTATCGAAAAAAGTATCGTTCTGGTACTGGTATCGAAATGAAGGTATTGGTATCGGTACCGTTATCGAAGATTTTTGTTTGATACCCAGCCCTACATACGTATGTACTTAGGTTACACAGGGAGGTTACAGCGTTTATGTCCCAGATTAATAACGTATATTTATTGAATGATGTCTCAGTCTTTTGGTATTGCTGCTCTCTGATTGGCTGGGTTCACTGTGATGTCATGAGTTGTTTACATGTTGTGTATAAACACACAGAGTTCAGGGACTATTCTGTAAAGCTCTGAAACATAAAGTTTAGGGGCGGGGCCTCTTCAACGTGCCCGCTGGCGCCCAAGTTCCCAGCATTCCTCAGTCCTGTGGGGTCTTGTTAGTGGAGACGTCTGGACACGTTGCTGTTGGGTGTGTTTGTCTGATCAGATTAAATAGTGTTGAACTGAACCAACAGAATCCATCCTGACTGAAACAAACCGAGTGTCAGCTGTTTGACCCGCCGTCCATATGAGGGGCCCCTGGGGGCCGGGGGGCCACGCTGGGGCTGAACCTCATCAGATGTTCAGTTTCAGGTAAACAAACACTTTTAGTAGAGAAAAGATAAAATTCAAAGATCTTCTTTAAATCATCTGAAAACTGAACAGAATTTGGTTGGAGGCTGCCGCTGTGCTCTGATTGGTCGGCTGCTCAGAAAGATTCAAAATTAACTTTATTGTCAGAAACTTAGTGAATTAAAAACAGAAATAAAGTTAAACAAAATGGCTGTTCACACAGGAAGCCGTTTCCATGGTAACAGGAAGGAAACCACAGTAAATATTAATTTAACAATTTTTTATTTTGTAATCATGTATTTAAACCAATTATTTTTTTCTTGTTTAATTTATTAACAAAACTGCATTCTTTCAGTTGTGTTCTATGATCTTATTAATCTGTTTAATTCGTTTTCTTTTCTTTGTTTTAATGAACTAAATTTGGTCTTGTAGTTTATTTACTTCCGGTTTCTGGAGGAAAAACTTCTTAAAGTGTCTTTTTAAGGTCTGAGCCCCGTTTCTGGTTCCGGTTCTGATCACGGTCTGTCCCAGAATCCGGACCGTGACCAGAACGGAGCATCTCCAGGACCAGGACCAGGACCAGAACCTGAACCAAGACCAGGACCAGGACCAGGACCAGGACCTGGACCAGTGCCGGTCAGTGAACTCACCATGTCTGCTGCGCCTTCGCTTCCTGCTTCAGAGAAAAGTTGAGAAACGTGCAGAAAGTCTCAGGTGGGTCCGGGCGGGTCCGGGCGAGACCTCCAGAACCCGAATCAAATCAGGTCGCTTCGGTCCGGTTCGGTTCTGTTCGGCTCAGACCGACTGTGTCGATCTCAGCAACATTTCTCTCTCCGTCTGTTTTCTGCTTTTCTTCCTCCCGTCTTCAGTCTCAACTCTCTGCAGGTGTGGGCAGGTAGAAGCCCCTCCCCTCCTCAGTCCCCTGGAACTCTGGGTAATGAAGTCTGGACAAAGCAGCGTAGGTCTGCTGCCCCCAGCGGCCACGGACAGAACTGCAGCTGCTCTCACGTTTTATTCATGTTTCCTTCCAGTTTTTATTTTTGTTAGTAAAAAAAACTAAATGTAATCAAAGAAATAAAAAGTATTGACATGTATTTTAATCAACTAAATTATACATCATATTTATAATATATATATATATATATATATATATATATATATATATGAATATTTTTATTCATGTGTGAGCTAAAGCTGGCCGGACATTATTATTATTATTATTATTATTATTATTATTATTATTATTATTATTATTATTAACTGATCAGCTGAGTGACCTTTGACCTGAATCTGACCATTGTTGCCACCTGTCAATCATGTCGGTGTAAATAAAGCTTTCTGTTGAAGATGATTTTATTGATGATGTTCCAGATGTTCCACATGTTCACAGCTGCTTTCATGGACCAACAGTCTGTCTGTGTGCTGCCTTGCTCAGCGGCTCGGTGGCAGCAACACGTAAAAAACCAGCCGCCTAAAGACGGTTCACATTTAAAGTAAAACTGAGCTGCTCTCTGATTGGCTAAGAGTCCAGCTGAGCAGCCAATCAGAGACTTCCACCCAGATATGGAAAAAGAGGAGGAGGAGGAGGAAGAAGAGGACGAAACAAAAAGACAAAAACTGAATTCCTCTAAAGAAAAGACAAATAAAAGAATTAAATAAAACAAAGTAGAAGAATCATAAAAGCTGGAGGTCGTCAGTCTGTGGTCACATGACTGTGGTCACATGATGCCGTTGGTGAGGTACTGGAAGCCGTCGTACAGTTTAGTGGTGAGCGACCTCATTGATCCGTCAACCAGCTGATCGATCAGCAGCTGCAGCTGCTCCTCCGTCAGACTCATGTGGAAACGCTCCTTCAGACCTCGCATGGTGCTGGAGCCGTGGAAGCAGGGCAGCTGGGACCCTGGGGGGGGGGGGCAACCAGGACAATCAGTGCTGAAAGGAACAGCCAGCAGATGGCGCCACTGCTAGCAGGACTGTGAGCTCACCTTGTTGCATGATCTCCACTATCTGCAACACTCGGTCCATGTGCTTCCTGGCTGCGATCAGACCTTGGAGCATCAGCATCTTATAGTAGTTAAACATGTCCCCATCTGGACCGCCCATCACCTGGCAGACGTTACACAGGGATTAATAATGCAAGGACCAGACAGAGCCTGGCAGACGACGAGCAGGGCTTAATAATATAAGGACCAGGCAGATCCTGGCAGACAACGAGCAGGGCTTAATAATATAAGGACTTGACAGAGCCTGGCAGACGACGAGCAGGGCTTAACCTCAGTAAGACCAGACAGAGCCTGGCAGACGACGAGCAGGGCTTAATAACATTAGGACCAGACAGAGCCTGGCAGACGACGAGCAGGGCTTAATAACATTAGGACCAGACTGAGCCTGGCAGACGATGAGCAAGGCTTAATAACATTTGGACCAGACAGAGCCTGGCAGACGATGAGCAGGGCTTAATAACATTAGGACCAGACTGAGCCTGGCAGACGATGAGCAGGGCATAACAGAATTAGGACCACACAGAGCCTGGCAGACGATGAGGGGGGCTTGGAGACTCACATCTACAAACTCAGCCGTGAGCTTGAAGGCGGACGTCTCAAAGCCGAGGTTCTTGGGCGAGCTGGAGAGGATGAAGCCGAAGTCGATGTGGATGATGTGACCGTCGGCGTCCAGCAGGATGTTCCCGTTGTGCCTGAGGGCGAAGACACGGGTCAGACCTGAGCGGCAGGACGCAGTGAGGGCGTGGGGCGGAGCTCACCTGTCTTTGACCTGCAGCAGGTAGCAGATGAGGCTGTAGCCGGCGCAGCTCTGGACGAAGTTCCTCTGGGCCGTCAGGAAGGCTTCTGTGGTCGGCGCCCCGTGCTCCTGCAGGAAGTAGTCGAGCAGCGACAGCTGACTCTGCTTCTTCACCTGGTGCAGCGACACGGCGTTCACCACCGGCTCGATCATCCCGCTGTCGGCCGACAGAACCAGGATCTTATACGGCTTGATCCACAGAGGAACACGCTCCTGCTCCCAGGTAGACTGAAACAGGAAGTGATGTCACAGCTCAAAACAGACCACAGGGGCGTGTGAGGTCAGAGGTCATGTGAGGAGGTCAGAGGTCACGTGAGGAGGCGGTTACCTGTAGCTGCTGCAGCACCTGATAGGCCAGCAGCTCCTGCCTCAGGTCGTCTCCACACTTGACAATGACGGACAGCAGCCTCCAGGTGGGCAGGTGACCGTAGGGGGAGCCCTCTCTGATTCGCCTGCACAGGGACACTCGTCACACCACGCACTGGACACGGATATCCCACAATGCACTGGGGCCCACACCTACCTGACCTTCTCCTCCCACGGTTCCTTCAGGGCCACGGCCGACGGGTCCTCGGGGTCCCGTCTGAAGGTGGTGGGGGCCTGAGCCAGCTGCTCCGAGAGACGACGCCTGAGACGACACAGGTGAGAGAGACAGGTAAGGAGACAGGTGAGAGGGACACGTGAGAGGGACACGTGAGAGAGACACGTGAGAGGGACAGGTGAGAGGGACACGTGAGAGGGACACGTGAGAGAGACAGGTAAGAGAGACAGGTGACAGGGACAGGTGAGGACCTGATGTCTCCAGCAGCGATGAACACTGGTTCCTTGTTGTCCAGGCTGGTGATGCTGTCCACAGAGAACTGACTGATGTTGTCACAGCTGTTCGTGTGAAGCTCAGGAAGCTGAGGAGCAACATGGAAACATGTTATCTACACGCTAACGACATGTACGCGTTAACGACATGTACGCGTTAACGACATGTACGCGCTAACGACATGTACGCGCTAACGACATGTACGCGCTAACGACATGTACGCGCTAACGACATCTACGCGCTAACGACATGTACGCGCTAACGACATCTACGCGTTAACGACATGTACGCGTTAACGACATGTACGCGCTAACGACATGTACGCGCTAACGACATGTACGCGCTAACGACATGTACGCGCTAACGACATGTACGCGCTAACGACATCTACGCGCTAACGACATCTACGCGCTAACGACATGTACGCGCTAACGACATGTACGCGCTAACGACATGTACGCGCTAACGACATGTACGCGCTAACGACATCTACGCGCTAACGACATCTACGCGCTAACGACATGTACACGCTAACGACATCTACACGCTAAAGACATCTACACGCTAACGACATGTACAAGCTAACGACATCTACAAGCTAACGACATGTACACGCTAACGACATGTACATGCTACACCCCCCCCCTCCCTTACCTCCACCTGCAGCTCTCCGATGTCGTCCACAGACCAGGCCTCATCGTCGTTGTCGTAGTTGGGAACGACTGAGAAGCTCCCGGTTCTCTGCTCCAGCGTCAGACCACAGTCCAGGTTCTCCACCGACCGGGTGCTCCGGATCCGGTTCTCAGGGATTCGGGTTGGAACGCTGGACGTCTCGAAGCTGTCGCACTCAAGAACCTCCACATAGATCAGGTAGGGGGCCTGAGGGGTCAGAGGTCAGAGGGGTCAGGTAGCAGGTCAGAGGTCAGGCAGCAGGTCTGAGGGTCAGAGGTCAGAGGGGTCAGGCAGCAGGTCTGAGGGTCAGAGGTCAGAGGGGTCAGGCAGCAGGTCTGAGGGTCAGAGGGGTCAGGTAGCAGGTCAGAGGTCAGAGGGGTCAGGTAGCAGGTCAGAGGTCAGAGGGGTCAGGTAGCAGGTCAGAGGTCAGAGGGGTCAGGTAGCAGGTCTGAGGGTCAGAGGGGTCAGGTAGCAGGTCAGAGGTCAGAGGGGTCAGGTAGCAGGTCAGAGGGGTCAGGTAGCAGGTCAGAGGTCAGAGGGGTCAGGTAGCAGGTCAGAGGGGTCAGGCAGCAGGTCTGAGGGTCAGAGGGGTCAGGTAGCAGGTCAGAGGTCAGAGGGGTCAGGCAGCAGGTCTGAGGGTCAGAGGGGTCAGGTAGCAGGTCAGAGGTCAGAGGGGTCAGGTAGCAGGTCAGAGGTCAGAGGGGTCAGGTAGCGGGTCAGAGGGGACAGGTAGCAGGTCAGAGGTCAGAGGTCAGGTAGCAGGTCAGAGGTCAGGCAGCAAGTCAGAGGTCAGAGGGTCAGAGGTCAGGCAGCCGGTCTGAGGGTCAGAGGTCAGGTAGCCGGTCTGAGGGTCAGAGGTCAGGTAGCAGGTCTGAGGTCAGAGGTCAGCGGGGTCAGGGGTGGGGGCTCTTACCTTGTCCTTGGAGTTGAGGACCACGGCCTGGCTGTGGGGCACACGGACCACGTGGTGGTCAAAGGCGGCCGTCGGCAGCCAGACTCGTGCCGGCAGCTTGTGGTTGAGCAGCGACAGCTCTGAGATCAGACGCTGGGTCTTCTGCTCCTTGGTCGGCAGCGTGGCCAGACGCTTCCCGATGCCCAGCAGAGACTTGATGAACTCCCTCTGGGGGGCCAGACGCACCGGCTGGGGGCAGATTGGACGGGAGGAAACATGAGACAAAGGAGAGGCGGAGCTTGAGTCACCTCCAGTGAGACAGACAGGTGGAGCAATGAGGTTTGTGTGTCTTTAAACGGATCAAGTTCAATCATGTGATCAATCAGCTGATCGACTCGTTAAAAACTAGAGATTTCTGAGTTTGACACACAGACACAGAGTCCATCGACCAATCAACCAACACTCATGTATTTACCCAGAACCTCAAACAGCTGATTAAATCCACCAGGACCAGAATCATTCAGTCCACAGATGAGCAGCTCAGCTGTGGACTGAACCAAAACCAGAACTAAAACCCTCAGACTCCATTTCCCACAATGCACCTGCACATCAGAACTTACGGAACCAGAGTTCAACTCCAGACTGCCGGAGCTGGAGCTGCTGTCCTAAGGACAAGAGGATGTCGAGTCAGCACCTCCTCACTGCTCATCCATCCATCATCCATCCATCAATCCATCATCCATCATTCATCATCCATCAATCCATCATTCATTCATCATCCATCCATCCATCATCCATCCATCAATCCATCATCCATCATTCATCATCCATCATTCATCAACCCATCATTCATCATCCACCCATCCATCATCCATCATCCATCCATCAATCCATCCATCCATCCTCCATCAATCCATCATCCATCAATCCATCCATCATCCATCCATCCATCCATCCATCATCCATCCATCATCCATCCATCATCCATCAATCCATCATTCATCATCCATCCATCAATCCATCCATCCTCCATCAATCCATCCATCCATCATCCATCAATCCATCATTCATCATCCATCCATCCATCATCCATCCATCATCCCATCAATCCATCATCCATCCATCCATCATTCATTCATCATCCATCCATCAATCCATCCATCATCCATCATCCATCCATCAATCCATCCATCCATCATCAATCCATCCATCAATCCATCCATCCATCATCCATCCATCAATCCATCCATCCATCATCAATCCATCCATCAATCCATCCATCCATCCATCAATCCATCATTCATCATCCATCCATCCATCATCCATCCATCATCCCATCAATCCATCATCCATCCATCCATCCATCATCCATCCATCCATCCATCATCCATCCATCCATCATCCATCCATCATCCATCCATCAATCCATCCATCCATCCATCCATCCATCCATCAATCCATCATCCATCCATCCATCCATCATCCATCAATCCATCATCCATCCATCATCCATCCATCCATCCATCATCCATCCATCATCCATCCATCAATCCATCCATCATCCATCCATCAATCCATCCATCCATCCATCCATCATCCATCCATCCATCCATCATCCATCCATCATCCATCCATCATCCATCCATCATCCATCCATCAATCCATCCATCATCCATCATCCATCCATCATCCATCAATCCATCCATCCATCAATCCATCATCCATCATTCATCCATCATCCAGCCATCATCCATCCATCAATCCATCCATCCATCAATCCATCATCCATCAATCCATCCATCAATCCATCATCCATCCATCAATCCATCATCCATCATCCATCCATCAATCCATCAATCCATCCATCATCCATCCATCCATCAATCCATCATTCATCATCCATCCATCCATCATCCATCCATCCATCAATCCATCCATCAATCCATCATCCATCCATCCATCATCCATCAATCCATCATTCATCATCCATCCATCCATCATCCATCCATCAATCCATCCATCCATCATCCATCAATCCATCAATCCATCCAGACGTAGCTGCTCTCTATCGCCTCAGGACCACCTGGTCTAAACTGAACTGGTATCTATGGCTGCCCCCTGTGTCAGTATGGGCTGGCCCCTGGCGGGTCGGGGCCCCTCACCTCGTCCTGGCTGCTCTCCACCTTGGGGTTGCTGGCTGTTCTCTTCAGGTTGCTGCTGAGGCTGATGCTGACGGTGGCGTCTGACTTGGAGCGCTGATGAGTTCGTTTGGACGGGGACAGGCCGTGGTCTCCTCCGAGGGGCCCGGGTCCGGAGGATGTGACAGGACAGAAGGGTGTTAGAGTCAGGGGGTCCCTGCGTGCTCGTGACCCCGAGGGCTTGAGCTCGTCAGACAGGATGAGCTTCCTGAGCTTGGTTCCTCTGGAGTGACGCTGGGTGGAGATGTGCATGTCAGAGGAGTAGGCCCCCAGGAGCCACGCACACTGGAGGCTGAAGGAGATGCTCTGTCTGCAACGGTGCACCTGGGGACAGGGGAGGGACGGGGGAGGGACGGGGGAGGGACGGGGGAGGGATGGGGGAGGCACAGGAGAGAGACAGGGGAGAGACAGGGGACACACAGGAGAGAGACAGGGGACACACAGGAGAGAGACAGGGGACACACAGGAGACACACCATCAACAGTGAAGCATTAAGACTTTCAGACCTCTCATTAATGGCTAGTCTTGCATTAAGGCTCCACCCATCGTTAGGCTCCACCCACCACATAGGGCTTGATGGCGTCCCCCACGTCCTCGTCCATGTTGATGTACATGTTGAGCAGCTGGGGCAGGTAGAAGTCGACCTGTTCGTGGGGGAAGCTGAAGAGGCGGTTGCCGATGTACGCCTGCACGCCGGGCTCCTTGGAGTTGTGCAGGTAGGAGATCGCCATGGAAACGTCAAACAGCTTGGACTCGAACAGGCGCAGCAGCCACGACTGTTTGGAGGGGTTGTGCCTCTGCCGCCGCCGGGCGCTCTTCACCGAGCCAGGGGCCGGGCCCTCGGGGTCATCGTCCTCCTCTCTGATCTGTGGAGGTTTGGGGATGAGGGGGCCCGAAGGCTCCGCCCCGTTCTGCGGGGGGGGCTCATCCCCGTCAACCTGCCGCAGCTTCACCTTCTGCAGAACCTCCCGACACGCCCGCTGGGCCACCTCGGCATCGATCACCAGGCTGAGCTCAGACACGCCCTCGCTGATGACACCAAGTGGGGGGGTGACTGCCTGGGGGGGACCGCAGGAGGAGGAGGGGGTGGAGGGGAGAGAAAGGGAGGGGGAGGAGGAGACGGACAGGGAAGGGGAGGGGCTGTTCTGGTCAGACAGGGCGGGGGAAGGATCCGGCTCCGTGTCCTCCATCATGGCTGCCGGGAAGCTCCGCCCTCTGAAACAGACTGAGGCCAAAGGTCAGCAGTCACTGTAGGAGGGCGGCCATTTGGTGTCTGCAAAACAAGCCCAGTGCATTGTGGGATTGTTAGAGACAGCCGAGTCTGGTTCAAACATATCAGCTGATGAATCAATAAACACACACACAGATAAAAAGGAAAGAAAGACAGTAAACGGTTACTATGATGTATTAATGTTGACCTAATTACAGCGTTGTCACCTCATCTGAGACGGTAACAGACGTGTTTATGGAGCTACAGCTCCTCCTGAGGTGGACCTGATGGTTCCAGACTCTATCAGCACAGAGCTCAACAAATCTTCTCAGAGGTGGAGATGCAGCATCATGAACGTACATTATTAAATGATCAACACTGAGTAAAGTGTGTTTAAGGTGTTTTTTGTTTGTGAATAGATGTAACTGGTCCCAGTCTTATTTACCTGGAGACATGAAGAGATGCATTCAGGTATACCTCAGATGCATCTGCTGTTAAAGGGTGATAATCAATCTAAAACTAGCATTTTTCAAACCCTTTCCATCCACACAAATGTGTGGAAAAGTTTGGAAGCAGCGTTTTTTGGGCTCGTACATCAGTGGAAGATCATTGCTGTAAACACTGAACACAAATACATATTAATGAGGTGCTGTGCCTGCTTCAGTCGGCTGATGTTAGCCTAGCTTAGCTTAGCTTAGCACAGAGTTGGGCTGCAGTGTTAGCATTAGCTCGTGATCCGCTGGTCCTGTACTGTTTCTCAGTCACTAAGCTAACCATTAGCCTTGGAGTTTAAAGACTGTTTAAAACACTTTTCCTGAATAAATCTCTAAACTCTCCAGTGATGCTTCTGTTGGTCTTCATTTGTTTTTATACTCTTCACTGAACAATAAACATATTTATAGCTAGCTGGCGAGCCGCCATCTTTGTTTTGGTTCTCAAACAGAGGCGTAACTTGGACATTAAGTTTAACCGAGACATCATTTGTCCTCTGAAGACACTACGCAGACTGACAGGAGCGTCTCTGACGAGCCTCGTTAACTTTTAGAGACGTTAGCTCCGTGACTGAACTGACGCACCGGAGAAACGGAGCTAGCTGTCCGGCTAGCCGCAGCGCAGCTACCGTTAACCGGGACCGACCGTGACCGGTCGTGAAGCAGCTCCAGTCAGATCCTCGGTGAGTGATTAGCGTGAAGCTGAGGCGGTTCAGTTAGCATTAGCCACCACACACCAGGCCAACTGTTGACAACTCATTCGTTCATCTGTTTATAAAGCGCCATGCTAAAGCACCGTCAGCACAGGTATCACTACAGGTGTACTGTCCGATGCATTAAGGTCCCGGATGCTTCCAGGTGAGCCGGTCTTACCTGGTTCTAGTTTAATGAGTCTGAAACGATGTTTTATGTCCACTTTGTCGCCTCCATTGATTCTTTCGGATCTTCATATCAGCTAACCACCACCAGGCGGCGCGTTCTCTTCTTCTGCTGTTTCCTGTCGGTGAACAGGCGACTTCCGGTTTAGCACCGCCACCTGCTGGAGACACCGAGCACAGCAGCGCTACTAGCGCTATCAGAATCAGCTGCTAATAAATAAAGGAAGAGACGAAAGAGCAGTTTTCATCCGTTTATTTAAAGGAAGTAAACACATGTGAGTCATCAGAGAAGATAAAGATGATTGTGTTTAAATCCACGTTCAATGACTTTAATGATCCAAACATACAAACATCAGTGTTTAGGGTCTAAAAGGTTAAATGATTGTTCTCATGGACTTGGGTCCCGTCCTGGGTCCCAGCGTTCTCTCCTCACAGCCAGATATCTGAGGTGCAGTCTCCTCCTGGGTACCGGAGCTCGTGGGCCAGAACCGGGCCGTCGGGTTCTTTACCAAAGTCCACCAAGAAGTCCTCGTTGAGGGACAGACCGCCGCTAACGGTGTCCACGTCAATCTGCATCATCACCGAGCCCTCTCTGACCACAGAGACACAAGGAGACACTTGTGTGAGGACACAGATACAAGGACAGACACAGGACAGGTGTCCATTTGGATCAGTACCTGATCATGTCGGGGTAGAACTGTTTGTCCCACCCGCTGTACAGAGACGTGGTCACATAAAGTCTCCGACCGTCCAGACTGAGCTGCAGCATCTGGGGACTTCCAGGGACACGCTTCCCCTGAGAGACAGACAGGACAGAGAGAGACAGATGGAGACTGATGAGAGACAAACAGGGACAGAGACAGATGGGTGTGGGTCTCTACTTCCAGGCTGGTACCTGGATGATGCGGGGAGGAGGCTGCTCCTGGTTCTCTGGGTCCTCCAGGACTCTGATTGGTCCATCACTGACAATACTTCCTCCCAGGAACACCTGGAACACAGGGGACATGTCTCAATGTCTCAGGAGTCATCTGTTCATTTTCATCACCTGGCAGGTGTCTTCAGACCTGGCCGACCAATCGGGGCTTCCTCCGGTCTGTGATGTCATACTGTCTGATGTCACCGTGCAGCCAGTTACTGAAGTACAGGAAACGGTCGTCCAATGAGATCAGGATGTCCGTGATGAGCCCTGGACAGACAGACAAGTGAGACAGGAGACAGACCGGTGAGACAGGAGACAGACCAGAGAGACAGGAGACAGACCGGTGAGACAGGAGACAGACCGGTGAGACAGGAGACCGACCGGTGAGACAGGAGACAGACCGGTGAGACAGGAGACAGACCGGTGAGACAGGAGACAGGAGACAGACCAGAGAGACAGGAGACAGACCGGTGAGACAGGAGACAGACCGGTGAGACAGGAGACAGACCGGTGAGACAGGAGACAGACCAGAGAGACAGACCGGTGAGACAGGAGACAGACCGGTGAGACAGGAGACAGACCAGAGAGACAGGAGACAGACCAGAGAGACAGGAGACAGACAGACAGTGTGTGTGTCACAGAGGGGGCAGAGGACTGTCTTCGTTCCTGGTCGTGTTTTATTTATCTGGTCTTGGTCAAATATAAAAACCTACAAAGAACAAAACAATAAAACCTGAAGCTCTTCTGATCCAGTCACTGATGGACTGAAGACAGACACGGTTCCTGAGTGTCCCTGACAGTAAGGGTGTGATGGGGTGTCCTGTCTCCTGATAACCCTGGTCCCAAGGTTCTGCTGATGTCCTGCAAATGTCCCGTAGATGTCTTCCTGTAGATGTCCTGGAGATGTCCTGGAGATGTCTCGTAGATGTCCTGCAGATGTCCCGTAGATGTCATCCTGCAGATGTCCTCCCGTAGATGCCCTCCCGTAGATGTCCTGCAGATGTATTCCTGCAGATGTCCTCCTGCAAATGTCTTCCTGCAGATGTCCTCCCGTAGATGTCCCGCAGATGTCCCGTAGATGTCCTGCTGTGGTCCTGTCGAGGACGTCAGCCGACTGAGGAGGTGATGACGCTCTGAACTGTTCTTCTGTAGAATTTGTTGAGGACTGTGGTTGACAGACCAATTGTCCTCAACTTCTCAGGAAGTCTGGTCTCTGTTGGGACATCTTCAGGAGCATGTGGGAGCATGTGGGAGCATGTGAGACCAGGTGAGATCAGGTGAGACCAGGTGAGACCAGGTGAGACCAGGTGGTCCTCTCTGATGGAGGTTTAGACCTCAGTGCTGTATAATGGGAGGTGCTGCTCCTCCTGTCGTCTCTGCGTTCTCTCAAAGATTGTTTCTTTGGGAGGGAAGACTGGGACAGATTAAAGATGTCTGTGAAGACCCTGAGGACATGTCCAGGGATGTCTGGATCAGGTGCCTTCCTTGGTTTTGTTCTCCTCAGAACCAAGTACACGTCCCCTGAAGACACGGAGATTTGTGTCCAGTATGACTTGTCCATTCATTCATTCATTCATCCTGTGAAGGCTCATGAGGGTCTGGAGTCTGTCCCAGCTGTGATTGGTCTAGAGGGGGGTCCACCCTGGACATGTCTCCAGTCTATCCCAGCTGTGATTGGTCTAGAGGGGGGTCCACCCTGGACATGTCTCCAGTCTATCCCAGGACTAACACAGACCCTAAAACTAAACCCAGCTTCACACAGATGAACACAGTGAGATCAGACTCAGGTAGCTGTGGCTTGTGCAGTCACGTGATCGCAGCCGTCAATCAAGACGCGCCACGCAGAGATTTGATTTTGAACTTGATTTATATTCACGAAAATTGAAAGAATTATAATTTTAAAAAGAATAATAATTAGTATTTTGTTTTTTCAGGCGACCCCACGTGGCGTCACGACCCCAAGGTTTAAAAACACTGGATAAGAACCCAGAACCTTCTGCCACCACTGAGACGTCCAGACAGGGCCTTAAATGGAGCACAGAACTTTTAATGGTTGTGGATCCGCGCTCTTCTGCTGGTACCATGTGATGCTGAAGACGACATGCTCCAGGAATCTGTGCTGGTTTAACATCTGGATGCAGCAGAGCGAGCCCGGAGCCCAGAGCCCGGAGCCCGGAGCCCGGAGCCCGGAGCCCGGAGCCCGGAGCCCGGAGCCCGGAGCTGGTCCAGTTCTCTCAGTCCAAACCTTAATAGTTTTACCTGTTAAACTTTACTATTGTTGTTTTAAAGCACACGCGTCGTTCTGACTCTCAGCTCATCCATCTTATTGTCAACTGAGCGTACATTCATTAGCAGCAGGCTAGGTAGCCTAGCATGTGTAGCTCTAGCCTTTAGCCTAGCATGTAGACAGACAGGTGAGACAGGTGAGACAGGTGAGACAGACCTGGCATCTCTGGCAGCATCCATCCCTCCACCTTCTTGGAGGGGACACTGATGACCTTCTCTGCAGCCCAGTCTCCTTTCTGTGACACAGAGACCAGAATGAGGCTGGAACCATGCTAGCAGCTCTGAGCAGCTACATGCTAACATGCACACAAGCTAACAACAGCTATGTTGACCATGAAAGTGAAGCGTTAGCATATTAGCATGAGCCAAGTTTAAGTAAACACTTCTGAAAAAGTTTGTATTTAGGGGAAGTTTGATTGACAGAAGAGTTCTACCGATTCTTGACCAACAGCCAAACACTAGAACCCTGATCTGGGTCTCACTGGGACCAGAACCCTGTGGTACTGACCGGTGTTTTGTAGAACCTGAACACAGTTCCCCCTAGAGCACATCCCACGTAGCCCTCGGTGGCGCTGGGTTCATGGAGGAACCTGACCTCCAAAGGAATGGCGCCGTCGTCCCCCAGGTCCAGAGTCTGCAGCTTCCTGTGAGTGGTCCAGTCCCAGACATGCAGAGACCTGCCGTAGTGGCCTGGGACACGACAACAGTGGACCGAGTCAGAACCAAGAACCCTTCAGAGACGGATGCAAAAAGCACAGCTGGGTCAGGATGAACCCTGGGAGGAAACCCGACCCAGACTCACCCTCTTTTACATGGGCAGGATTGAACCCATCAACCAGAGCTTTGGGAGCCCCCCATTCGGTGCTGATCATCACATTGTGTCTGGGTTGGTACCAGAAGTCATATCCAAATGGTGCCGCTTCGCCCGGGTGCTCCCAGTTACCGAGCACCTCAAACGTCTCACCATCCAGAAGAACAAATCCACCTGAGAAGACAGAACCAGGTGCTTCGCTAAAACCAGAGCGTTCTGGTACCGGTCTGACTCTCTGAGGGGGTCCTGGTGGAGGTCTTACCTTTGCCGTTGCCAGACGGGTCTCCCATGCAGCTGATCATGATCTGACCGCTGCCCAGACAGTGGCTGGTGTGAGGGTTCGCCAAGCCGCACTTCCAGAACAGATCCACAGGTTCTACCATCTGAAGACACAACAGAACCACAACAGAACCTCAGACAAAGGGTTATGCAGAAGGTCTAGACAGTGAGCAGGTAATCAGCTGAGGACCAGCTCATTAAAGCTGTTACAGCTGACTGCACCGGGCCAGCTCCGGGTCCAACTGGACTCCCAACCAGTGCCAATAATCTGCCAATCTAATGCAAACAGAACCCCAGAGACCTCGCATACGTGTTCTGGATGTTTATCAGAACCAACACATTGTTCATGTCTAACATCAGCAACAACTCAAAAGTTTCCTCTTTTAAAAGACAGCTGTGTTTATCATTCAGTCTGAACCTTAAATGAACCTCCTCTTGCTCCTCCTCCTCCTCCTCTTCTTCTTCCTCCTCCTCCTCCTGCTCTTCCTCCTCCTCCTCCTCTTCCTCCTCCTCCTCCCCCCTCCTCCTCCTGCTCTTCCTCCTCCTCCTCCTCCTCCTGCTCCCCCCTCCCTCTTCCTCTTCCTCCTCCTCCCCTCCTCCCCCTCCTCCTCTTCCTCCTCCTCCTCGTACTCCCCCTCCTGCTCCCCCCTCTCTCCTGCTCTTCTTCCTTCTCCTCCTCCTCCTCCTTCTGCTCTTCTTCTTCTCTCCTCCTCCTCCTCTCCTCCTCCTCCTCCTCCTTTCTATTCTCTCCTCCTCCTCCTCCTTTCTATCCTTTCTCTCCTCCTCCTCCTTTCTATCCTTTCTCTCCTCCTCCTCCTTTCTATCCTTTCTCTCCTCCTCCTCCCCTTTCTATCCTTTCTCTCCTCCTCCTCCTCCTCCTCTTCCATCCTCCTCCTCCTCCTCCTTTCCCCTCCTCCCTCCCCCTCCTGCCCTCCCCCTCCTCCTATTTCCTCCTCCCCCTCCTCCTTCACTCCTCCTCCTCTCCTCCTCCTCCTCCTCTTGCTCTTCCCCCTCCTCCTCCTCCTCCTCCTCCTCCTGCTCGTACTCCCACACATTTCTTTGGCTCTTGGTTCAGTGTTATTTTCTCTGAAACAGCTGTTTTTCTCACCAGTTATAATCTCATTAATTTTAGAGTCACCAGTGTAAACGAGTCGAACAAAACCTTTTCTTGAAACATAAACGTCTGTCCCTGTAGTTCCTGTCTCTATTGTTGTCACCACATTCAGACTCCAGTCACAATAAACAGAGATGTTAATCATCCGCTACGTGACCTGCAGCAGAGAGATAAGAACCTGGACTGTTAAAGTCTTCAGCTGCTGGACTCCTCTGGAACCAGCTCAGTCTCTGCTTAAACCTTTCTGATACAGCTGATATGGCTCTAGGCTGCTGTGGGATGTCCCATGATGTTATAGGTGCTACTGGATTCTGCTCCAGGTTCATTCCTTTTAAAAGGAGGTTCTGGTTCTGACCGTGTTGAGTTCTCTGAGAACCAGGACCCTGACCTCCACATCATGGTCAGAGTTACCGTCTCTGTGCCGTTGCTACCTTGTGGATTCTTGGTGCTCTGGGATTTGTCCCAACGTCGATCACGTAGACTCTGGAGGAGATCAAGGACGGAAGAATCAGACGGTTTCTCTTCTTGGAGGCATCTCCAAAGCAGCTGCTGCAGGCGTTCCAGCCAGAGTGATGCAGCTCGTCACGGAGGTTCGGCATCGGCAGCCGGTGGATCACCTGAGGCCAGTTAACGGATTAGTACAGATCCAGACCTTTAAACGTAATCCTGCAGGTCTAAGACACGAAAAGAAAGACGCAAAGAGAGAAGAAGAAAAAGAAGAAGAGGAAAAAGAAGAAGAGGAAAAAGAAGAAGAGGAGGAAAAAGAAGAAGAGGAGGAAAAAGAAGAAGAAGAAGAAGAAGAAGAAGAAGAAGAAGAAGAGGAGGAAAAAGAAGAAGAGGAAAAAGAAGAGGGGGAAATGTTGGCTAAGTATCGGAGAACTGAAGCAGCAGCAGGAAAAAGCAAAGACCGGACCCCTGAAGAACAAGGGTCTGGTTTGTTCAGACGGATCAGGACCCTAACCTGGGAGTAGGTGGAGGATTTGGGGTCAACGTCAACGGTGGCCAGGTAGTCTGGTTTCAGGGTGTCAGTGTTGCGGTAGATGCAGGGCAGGTAGACAATCTCCTCTCTGGGACCTTCAATAAAAAGCTCATGATGAAGTTTAGGTCACAGCTCTGGACTCACCCTGGACTCGTTTCAGTGAACAGACTGAACTCTCACCCTTCATGGCCTCCAGCGGGCTGCGGTATCCCGGTCCACATCCTGAACAGCTGGCTGTGAAACAGGTCAGAGGTCAACAACCAGAGGAATCACACTTTTAATATCAGAGCTTCACAGGACACCCCCAGAACCACAAAGCCTCTGGTCCACTTCAGTGTTAGAGGTAAATGGATCACAGTAATCAACGGGTTTCAGATCAGACCAGGTCCAGATGAATCTGGAGTCCAGTCGGTTGTAGAGTCATGTGAACTAATGTGACCTGGACCAGCTGTTATATAACCACAAACTCGTTAAAGGAGCCGTTTGTTGTGCGGTCATAACAATGAATCAATGATTAATCATAACTCATCAATAATTAATAACACTGATCAGATTCTGCTTCCACTCTTATCATCACATCCATCCAGATTACTCTTTATTCTGGACCTAGATTACATTAGACCTGTCCTTGAACGCATGCTGCGAAACCTCTTATCTAAAAACCATGGCAACCTTCTGCTCCACCTCTAGCAACTGTCCAGAAAGCCCCAGCAAGTGCTGCTGTTGTTCTTAATAAAGATTTAAAAGTTATTTAAGACTCTGTAAAACTCCTAAAGTGCTCCTTATTAAACGTAATGTGCTCAGACTGAAACAGAACAAAGGTCCCCAACCAGACACCAGAAAAACAGCAGAGTTAAAGACACATGTACTCACCCATGGTTGAACTCCTGATTCTGCAGGTCTGAACCGTCTCACACCAGAATCACTGGGGTTTCATGATTGTCCATCAGCCAATCAGAGAGGAGGGGCAGGGCTTCACAGCTCATTGAAAAACCTTAACCCTCGAGAGCCCAGAGACACATTCATTTAGCCCAACATAAAACCCAGACAAGAGATACAGGGCCCCACGGAGTCAGAGCCCCACGGAGTCAGAGCCACAGAGTCAGAGCCCCAGAGTCAGAGACCCAGAGTCAGAGCCCCAGAGTCAGAGACCCAGAGTCAGAGCCCCACAGAGTCAGAGCCCCACGGAGTCAGAGCCCCAGAGTCAGAGCCACAGAGTCAGAGCCCCAGAGTCAGAGCCACAGAGTCAGAGCCCCACAGAGTCAGAGCCCCATGGAGTCAGAGCCCCAGAGTCAGAGCCCCAGAGTCAGAGCCACAGAGTCAGAGCCCCAGAGTCAGAGCCCCAGAGTCAGAGCCCCACAGAGTCAGAGCCACAGAGTCAGAGCCCCAGAGTCAGAGCCCCAGAGTCAGAGACCCAGAGTCAGAGCCCCAGAGTCAGAGACCCAGAGTCAGAGCCCCACAGAGTCAGAGCCCCACGGAGTCAGAGCCCCAGAGTCAGAGCCCCAGAGTCAGAGACCCAGAGTCAGAGCCCCAGAGTCAGAGCCCCACGGAGTCAGAGCCACAGAGTCAGAGACCCAGAGTCAGAGACCCAGAGTCAGAGCCCCAGAGTCAGAGCCCCACAGAGTCAGAGCCCCATGGAGTCAGAGCCCCAGAGTCAGAGCCCCAGAGTCAGAGCCACAGAGTCAGAGCCCCAGAGTCAGAGCCCCAGAGTCAGAGCCCCACAGAGTCAGAGCCACAGAGTCAGAGCCCCAGAGTCAGAGCCCCAGAGTCAGAGACCCAGAGTCAGAGCCCCAGAGTCAGAGACCCAGAGTCAGAGCCCCACAGAGTCAGAGCCCCACGGAGTCAGCGCCCCAGAGTCAGAGCCCCACGGAGTCAGAGCCCCAGAGTCAGAGCCCCAGAGTCAGAGCCACAGAGTCAGAGCCACAGAGTCAGAGCCCCAGAGTCAGAGCCCCAGAGTCAGAGCCCCAGAGTCAGAGCCCCACAGAGTCAGAGCCCCACAGTCAGAGCCCCACAGAGTCAGAGCCCCAGAGTCAGAGCCCCACAGAGTCAGAGCCCCAGAGTCAGAGCCCCACAGAGTCAGAGCCACAGAGTCAGAGCCCCACAGAGTCAGAGCCACAGAGTCAGAGCCCCACAGAGTCAGAGACCCAGAGTCATAGCCCCAGAGAGTCAGAGCCCCACGGAGTCAGAGCCCGAGTCAGAGCCTCTCAATTAGGGCTGCACGATTATGGCCAAAATGATAATCACAATTATTTTGATCAATATTGAGATCACGATGAATTATCACGATTATTTGTTTATTTCAACCAAAACTAATTTTATTGTCACATAGTCTATTTTAACTGCTTTCACATCCATATTTGGCAGAATAAACCCAAAATGCTTCCACACAGTGGATGACGATCCGACCTCGGGACAAGCCCCTCGGCCTCTGCTACGTTAGACATTTTTTGTTTTCTTTGTTAAGATTGTTTATAGCCTTATATACGGGACAAACGGGTCTGCTGTCCCGGGCCCAGGGTAGAGGTGGGGCCCAGAACTGGACTCTCATTAAATTATGGAATAATTAAATATATATATATATTAAAATAGGCCTATTTGTGGGGAAAAAATATGTAATATCTGAGTTACATTAAAGCTTTTTATGCTTTTTTCCTAATTGTCCTTGAAATAGTGGTGAAGAACCCCCCCATCCCCAACACAAAAATGGTTTGGCCACGGATCAAAATTTGATGTTGCCGTTTGAGTTCCATGCGCTCAACATGTCCGGTCAGCATAAGTCCGATGTTCAGAAAAGGAAAGAAAAGAGAAGAAGAAACTAGAGGCCTTAAAGATTTTCTTAACAAATAAAGCTGGTGACGGTGAAGCTGGGACTAGTACAGTGAACGTAGAGCAATGTAAGAAACAGCGCAGCCAACGTAACGTGTTGTAGCTCTAATGTTAACGTCCATTCGCTTGTATAAAAGCTTAACACGTAAAAGATTATCTCATCCTGGGCCCAGGCAAGACTGTCAGCTGGTCTGGCCTTAGGAACGACTGTGGTCTGTTGAGAAATGTCCCCCACGTTACTCTGGTCTCTGTCCACATGTAGAAACTACGCTGCGCGGTGCAGGATCCACTCTGATTGGCTCATGGAGGCACGTGATCAGACCGTGGTTTACGGAGCGCTAGATTGGCTTTGCCAAAAACAAACAACAAAAAAGAAACGTTGACGTGGAGCATTCTATGAACGGAATAACGCATTATAAATATCGATCAATATCGAAGATTTGATCGTGGGAAGAAAAATCGTGATCGTGATTAAAATTAATTGTGCAGCCCTACTCTCAATTAACATGTTAACATGTAAGTAAATGACTAAAGAGTCACAACATGGCAGCTCTGAGTCCGGGGCCGGTCACATGTTTGCACTCAGGGGTCCCGTCTTACATCAACACTGATTTTCCTGTTGTCCTCAGGCTCCAACTTTAACTTCCCTCCCCCTGCAACATGGACCGTGTCCAACAAACGGCTGGAGTACAGAGGACGGAAGGCATCCTTCTGTCTCTGTTTTATGTTTCAGAGTTTGGACATTTTGAAACAGATACAGAAACAACAATTAAAAAAGAAAACGTTTCTATTTTATTTTATTCTGAAAAGCAGCAGAATGAGTTTGATTTTATCTGACTGAAACAAAACACGATCTACAACATAACAGGAAATACTCTACACAGTGGTCATGTGACTGATCCATCCGTCACAACAGACCAGCCAATCAGAAGCGTCTCAGTGATCGTTTCCAGGTTTCTCTCTTTGTAAATATTAATGATTATTGACGTTTAAAAAGCCTCTGACCCCAGACCGACCGTCAGAACCTGAACTACTGGTCTGAGCCACGACTCTGGTTGTTTATGGTTCTGTGCTTGGATCTGGATTCTGATTGGCTGGTCAGGACATCCGTACTTTATTGGTTACCTCCAGGTCAGCTGACCCAGACACAGACGTCTTCTATGTGTTACTAAATCTAAAGTTCTGGTTCTGATGAATAGTTATTGGTCCTGGAGCTGAAGCTGGACCTCATCCCCTGAACTGTCCAAGGTACGACGTCTCCACTGTCCACTCAGCTCTCGTCCATTCTGTTGTCCTCCTCTCCTTCAGTTCAACTCTTCATCACTATCTTCCACTCATCCCCGACGTCTTCTCCAATCACAATCCTGGTCTCTCGTCTCTCCCTGATGTCCTCCTCTGTCAACTTTCCCCCCTCCTCCTCACTGTCCTCCTCTAGTGTCTTCATCTCCTCTTTCTCCCCACTGTCCATCCTGTCTTCTTCACCATCTTTCTCTGTCTCCTCTACTTTGTTTTCTTTGTCCTCTGTCCCACCTTCCTCCTCGATTTCCTGTCTGTCCCCTATCTCCTTCTCTTTACTACTGTTCTCCTGTCGCTTCTCTGGGGTCTCTGCTTCTCGTCGTTTGTCCCCTGATGTCTCTGGTTCTCGTCGTTTGTCCCCTGATGTCTCTGGTTCTCGTCGTTTGTCCCCTGATGTCTCTGCTTCTCGTCGTTTGTCCCCTGATGTCTCTGCTTCTCGTCGTTTGTCCCCTGATGTCTCTGCTTCTCGTCGTTTGTCCCCTGATGTCTCTGCTTCTCGTCGTTTGTCCCCTGATGTCTCTGCTTCTCGTCGTTTGTCCCCTGATGTCTCTGCTTCTCGTCGTTTGTCCCCTGATGTCTCTGCTTCTCGTCGTTTGTCCCCTGATGTCTCTGGTTCTTGTCCTCCTTGTTGTTCGTGAGCTTCGTCCTCTTCGTCCTCCAGTTCCAGGAGATCAGATGGATCCACCTGTAAAGTTTCAGAGTCCATCAGGATCTCCGTCAGCGTCTTCATGAGGTCTGACTGAATCTTCTCTGGTTTCTCACTTGTCACCTCCTCCTCCTCCTCCTCGGTCTTCCTCAAGAGTCCAGTCAGATTAAAACACTTCCTCCAGAGCTGTGGGACTTTGTTCAGGTGAGTCAGGGCCTCCTCTAACCAGTCCACGAGGAGCTGGGCTACGTTGGTTAGCAGTTTTTGGGGCGAAAGCTCCTCCAGCTTCTTTGGGTTTCGTCTGGTAAACGTGGACCAGCGTGAAATCAGGTAGTGCTGCAGCACCGGTTTCACACAAACCTCCAGAGGTTGAAGAAGGACAGAGCATCCTCCAGGGATCATGGCTGGCAGTGTACCCGACCCACTGATAGACGCCAGGAACCGATCTCCCATATGTTCCCGGTGTCGGTCCAACACCAACATCGACTTCGTGGGCTGACCCGGACCAGACACGTGTGGCAGCCACACCTGTTTAGTCCAAAGATCTAAGACCTCCTCTCCTGGCAGAAGGTCTGGAGCGGTGCCCAGGATGATGAACTCTGGGCGGGCTTTCTGCTCCAGATCTCTGCTGGCCAGCACCAACGACTTCAGCATGGTACCATCGGCCAGCGCTGCCAGGAACACAGTGACCAGAGGTACCGACCCAGAGAGCTCCAGGGCTTCCAAGCGCCGAGACTCGTCCTGAGCGAGTCTCACATCCAGAAAGAGACACAACTCGTCCATCGCCGCTACAGAGGATTCTGTCAGCCCGTGGACCTGGAGGACGTTCTGGGTGAACTCTCTGAAGCTCTTCACTTTGGGCTCCAGGGACGGAGGTAAGGAGTGAAGAAGGGACGTGCACCTGCTGACGTCCCGGACCCACAAGCGGTGCTGCAGCAGGAAGCTCACCGCCCAATCGTAGGAGATCCGGAACGAGTCAGAAAAGCCTCCCTTCTTCTTGAGTGTGGAGGCTTTGTGGAAGAGGTTGCTCTCTGTGATTGGGAGTTGCTGCTCACGCATGGACAGCACCCAGGCCACCAAGCGCTCCTCGCCACCGACATCGACCTTATGCTGCGGCTCAGTTTGCTTAAGACGTTTCTGTGCCTCCTTTAGCCAGGACTGTATTAGCCGGGTGTCAGTAGAGAAGACCCGTGAGGCCTGGCGGAGTCCACCGCACAGAGCAACCAGGCCAATCCTCAGCTGACGGGCGGTCAGGACATCCTCGCGATCTCTAGAGGCCAGCTGGTCATTTGTTGTCAAGGGTGAGAGAGACACTGGTTGTTTCACATCTTTGTGCAACCCTTCCTTAAAAGCAGGGTCCATGGTCTCTTCGGCGCCATCAAGATCATCCAGTTTCTCCTCATCTGAAAAGTCTGTGTCCTCCACAGGAGCCATGTCCTCATCCACGTTGCCCTCGATCTTGTCGACCTCCATGGCACCACTGCGGTAAAGATTAATTATGACATGAAACCACAACAACTTCCAACAGATCATAAAGACAAAGAATTCAAAGAGAGGAACTCAAATGTACCTTATCGTGTCCTTCAGAAATCCAACTTTGGTCGATCCTGTTAGAAACACCAAACACACCTTTAATACATGAATAAATCAAGTTGTACTGATGGTGGGTGTGAGATACCAACCTCTGTTGAGAGGTGACAGGCCGTGATATTCCCAGAAGCAGCTCGGCTGTTTGCACAGGTTGACTTTACATATGACGCAGCCATAGACGCTCTCGTGGCGGACGTTGTTCTTGTTGCAGTTCCTGCACCTCTTTGAGATGCAGCTGATCTTAGACATCCTGTGTCTCTGTTTGACAGCTTCGCCTGCCACCTCAACCCTTGTCTTGCGCGCACTGGCGATCTCCATGGTCTCAACGTACTTCTGGGCACACTTGGCAAGCTGGTTTCCCAGACGCTTTCGGAAGTTGACCTGACTAAACAGGCCGTCCTGCACCCAGGCAGGGGGGTTCTCTTTGCGACTCTCCCGCAGCAGAATGAAGGCATTGACGATGCTCAAGTTCACCAGAAACCAGAAGAGGCTGCGCCAGTGTCTGTCCAGGGGGATTCCTCCCAGTGGGTTGCAAGCTAGCAGCTGTTTACAGATGTCAACTCCCCGCATGTTCTCCTGCAACAGACGGAAGGCCATGGGCCGGTCAATGGGGTCCAGCCCCCCTACTTTGGTCTGAGACCGCCTCCAAACAGTGTCTGGTTCACCAGGAGCTGCATTAGTCGCCAGGCAGCCCATCTCTTTGGTGTCTCTCCAGCGAGTGGCTAGCAGGGGGCCATACTGCCTTTGTAGGAAGTCCCCGGGTTTCTCCAACCAGCCCTCGTCCCACAGTTCTCTGGGCAGGATGGGGTTGGGTGGAGGAAAAGAGCTGGAGGCATAGATGCCCTGATCCAGAAGCTTCTGCATCAGTGGGACGGATGTGAGTGAATTGGCCAGGAAGAGTTGGTGGTGTTTGTCCTCCAGACCCTTCACCAGCTCTGGGACCACTGTGAAACCTGGTGCCTGGATCACGTTCTCCACCACCTGAATGAAGAAGCGGTGGCAGTAGCCAGACTTGGAGTCGCAGAGAAGCCACACCTGAGGCTGGGTCTTCGGGTTCCCCTCCTCCAGGCTGGGCAGTAGCGCTCGGTCGATGGTGAGGCAGCAGTTTGGCCGATAGGCGTCCCACATAGCCCTGCCCAGGATGTCCAGCATGGGCCTGAAGATGTGCAGAGGGTCTCTGGCGTCGCTGGTGCCACGGAACTCGTTTGTGGCAAAGCTGCCCATGCGGATGTTGGCAGCGATCTGCTTGAAGCGTTTGAAGCTCATGGCTCGGCAGAAGGTGTAGCTGTTGTCATAGTGACTCCATGACCAGTAGTGCTGTGGGTCAGGCAGATTCTGGATTCCCATCAGAACCACCAGGCCAATAAAACCTCTGATCTCATGGGTGGTGACGGGGACCCAGCCCGGGCAGCAGGAGCCCAGAAACCGGGAAGTCTTGGCGTGAGCGTTGGTTTCGTCAGTGATAAGCTTGATGAGTTCAGCTGGGAAGACCAGGTTAAAGAAGTCGATGGCGTCACTGTTCTTTGACAGGTTATGGTTAGGTCCGCTGGTCTCTGTGAAGGGGATGATGGAGGACTCTTGGCTCTCCGCCGGTGCTTTCCAACTATCTGCCGACCTCCAGGATGGATCAGGAAAGTCCTTGCTGTGGTCAGGTTCCTGGTCTTCACTGTAGCAGAACTGGATGTCAGGTTCAACAAAAGCTGAAGAAAAAAGAGCAAACATGTTAAACATCCTGAAGTCATTCAGCAACAAAATCAACACTGAGACAAATGGTTTGGACAATGGACAGTCCCTCTCTGATGTGAAATGTCCTAGAGCTGGTATTTCCTTGTCTTCCCTTTATTGTCCTAGAGTTGACTGGAACAGCTGAATACCTAGGTTAGCAGCTTTGACGCTACCACCATTAAAACAGAAGAAGTCGTCGCTACAGGGACGTGGTTTTTGTATGTTTTGGATGAAGCCTGACACTGACTGGGACTTCTGAGTTTAGAACAAACTCCGGATGCAGACATGAGGTTCAGAGCAGCTGATTATATAGTCATTGTGCCTTTAAACATAAATATCACCATATCTTCAGAGAGCTGCAGGGATCCTGAATCTCAAAGCCTCTCAGTAATAATTAACGAAAAGACAAACAGGAAGTGTTAAACAATGAATCAGTATATCTGAGGTTTAACTTGGTTTTAAGATTTCTCTCATACTTAGAAGTGACCTCTTTAACTTAACAGCAGCTGGTTTTATTATAAAGTCTTGTCAACTGTTTCCAGTAAATTCATGTTTGACATGTTCTTTAGAGGCTCCTTCAAGACGTCGACTCAGATAAAGTTTGTGAACTTTACTCTCAGATTCTTGTGTCTATAAACACTTAGTTTCTGGTACTTTGCTCCCTCTCCTGTTTACTCCTCCTTCATGGCGTCAGTTTTATTTAGTTTGGCCGAACAGCTGGATGTTGTCACAGCTACAAGGAGGAGGCGGCGTCAGCCAGCCTGATCTGGTCTGACTCAAGCTGCTGTTTTCTAACTGAACTGTAAATCTGGTGACTGTGGTGGTGTTTATGGTGACTGTGGTGGTGTTTATGGTGACTGTGGTGTTTATGGTGACTGTGGTGGTGTTTATGGTGACTGTGGTGGTGTTTATGGTGGTGACTGTGGTGGTGTTTATGGTGACTGTGGTGGTGTTTATGGTGGTGACTGTGGTGGTGTTCATGGTGACTGTGGTGGTGTTTATGGTGACTGTGGTGGTGTTTATGGTGGTGACTGTGGTGGTGTTTATGGTGACTGTGGTGGTGTTTATGGTGGTGACTGTGGTGGTGTTTATGGTGACTGTGGTGGTGTTTATGGTGACTGTGGTGTTTATGGTGACTGTGGTGGTGTTTATGGTGGTGACTGTGGTGGTGTTTATGGTGACTGTGGTGGTGTTCATGGTGACTGTGGTGGTGTTTATGGTGGTGACTGTGGTGTTTATGGTGACTGTGGTGGTGTTTATGGTGACTGTGGTGGTGTTTATGGTGGTGACTGTGGTGGTGTTTATGGTGACTGTGGTGGTGTTTATGGTGACTGTGGTGTTATGGTGACTGTGGTGGTGTTTATGGTGGTGACTGTGGTGGTGTTTATGGTGACTGTGGTGGTGTTTATGGTGACTGTGGTGGTGTTTATGGTGACTGTGGTGGTGTTTATGGTGACTGTGGTGGTGTTTATGGTGACTGTGGTGGTGTTTATGGTGACTGTGGTGGTGTTTATGGTGACTGTGGTGGTGTTTATGGTGACTGTGGTGGTGTTTATGGTGACTGTGGTGGTGTTTATGGTGACTGTGGTGGTGTTTATGGTGGTGACTGTGGTGGTGTTTATGGTGACTGTGGTGGTGTTTATGGTGACTGTGGTGGTGTTTATGGTGACTGTGGTGGTGTTTATGGTGACTGTGGTGGTGTTTATGGTGGTGACTGGTGGTGTTTATGGTGACTGTGGTGGTGTTTATGGTGACTGTGGTGTTTATGGTGACTGTGGTGGTGTTTATGGTGACTGTGGTGGTGTTTATGGTGACTGTGGTGTTTATGGTGACTGTGGTGGTGTTTATGGTGACTGTGGTGGTGTTTATGGTGGTGACTGTGGTGTTTATGGTGACTGTGGTGTTTATGGTGACTGTGGTGTTTATGGTGACTGTGGTGGTGTTTATGGTGACTGTGGTGGTGTTTATGGTGGTGACTGTGGTGGTGTTTATGGTGACTGTGGTGGTGTTTATGGTGACTGTGGTGGTGTTTATGGTGACTGTGGTGGTGTTTATGGTGACTGTGGTGGTGTTTATGGTGACTGTGGTGGTGTTCATGGTGACTGTGGTGGTGTTTATGGTGACTGTGGTGGTGTTTATGGTGACTGTGGTGGTGTTTATGGTGACTGTGGTGGTGTTTATGGTGGTGACTGTGGTGGTGTTTATGGTGACTGTGGTGGTGTTTATGGTGGTGACTGTGGTGGTGTTTATGGTGGTGACTGTGGTGGTGTTTATGGTGACTGTGGTGGTGTTTATGGTGACTGTGGTGGTGTTTATGGTGGTGACTGTGGTGGTGTTTATGGTGGTGACTGTGTGGTGACTGTGGTGGTGTTTATGGTGACTGTGGTGGTGTTTATGGTGACTGTGGTGGTGTTTATGGTGGTGACTGTGGTGGTGTTTATGGTGGTGACTGTGGTGGTGACTGTGGTGGTGTTTATGGTGACTGTGGTGGTGTTTATGGTGGTGACTGTGGTGGTGTTTATGGTGGTGACTGTGGTGGTGTTTATGGTGACTGTGGTGGTGTTTATGGTGACTGTGGTGGTGTTTATGGTGGTGACTGTGGTGGTGTTTATGGTGACTGTGGTGGTGTTTATGGTGGTGTTTATGGTGACTGTGGTGGTGTTTATGGTGACTGTGGTGGTGTTTATGGTGACTGTGGTGGTGTTCATGGTGACTGTGGTGGTGTTTATGGTGGTGACTGTGGTGGTATTTATGGTGACTGTGGTGGTGTTTATGGTGGTGACTGTGGTGGTGTTTATGGTGACTGTGGGGTGGTGCAGTCTTACTCCGGGTGCAGCAGATGGCGCTGTGGTGCTCTGGGTGGACCAGCAGGTGGGCAGCCATGTGATCAGCTGTCTGAGGCCTGAAGTCACACTGAGAACATCGCAGCAGGAACGGACTGGAGAAGGAAACGTCATCAGAAAACTGATCGTAGAACAATCACTGATCAGTAACATGACTGGGTCTCACCATGGAGGAGGACGTCTGTGGAGAGGGACCAGTCTGTCCTCAGAGGGAGGGACGTGGTGGCTGAAATGACAACAACCAATCACTGACCAACAGCCAATCACTGACCAATCATTGGCCTACAGTCCTACAGTAACTTGAGTAGTCCTACAGTAATGTGAGTGCAGCAGTAATCTGATTACTGGATCATGTGGGTGGCGTAGGCTCTGGAGCAGCAGCTGCTGTAGGGACACAGGAGACAGTGGACGTAGGTCGGGTAGTGGGACGAGAAGTCTGAGGCGTCAGTTCCACATTCAAGACACAACAACCGATCACATGACCAGCTCCTGGAGAAAGAGGACATGAGAGGACATGAGAGGACATGAGAGGACAGAGTGAGCTATCCTCTGGTGCCACCATCAGGACAAACACAGACACTAGATCCAGGACCAGACGATCACTGAATAATCTGGTTCTACATCAGATCACCTGTCTCTGTCTCCCCTGTCCCACCTGTCTCTGTCTGTCTCCCTGTCTCACCTGTTGTGTCCTCTGAGCAGTCTCTTGGTCAGGGACCGTGGTGATTTGTTGACCGCAGCGTTTCTCTGGAGAGGAAACATCTTGAGCTCTGTCTTGATGATGATTGGCTGGACAATGAAGGCGGGGCTCTGGAGGAGACGACTTCCTGCTGTTGTCACCAGAGGTCGGCCCTTCCCGTAGGCCCTGATGGTCACCTGGAGACAAACGGACCAGTGAGACAGACACTAAGATGGCTGAGCTCTGTTGAGGACCAGCTGCTGAAGGTGGGCGCTGACCTTTGACCCTGGGCGCAGTCCCTCCAGCTTGGCGGGCCGGCGGAAGCTACGGTGGCTTTCTAGTTTGTGCTGCATTTTGTCCTTGAGGAAGACGAACTGAAGACGACACTTGTTGCAGTGGAAGGCCTGGTTGATCTGGAATGAGTTTAGCATGTTGATGAAGCTGCAAAATGTTCAGACTCATCAGATGGTCTAATCTAGTCTGGTCTAGTCAGACCTGGTCCAGTTTCTAGTCTAGCCTAGTCTGGGGACCACCTGTCCAGGTACCTGGTGGCGGAGCAGGTGCTGCTGGTAGCTGGCCGGGTTCCTGGTCACTTTCAGACAGAAGACACACAGCAGGAAGCGAGAGTCTCTGTGGAAGCTGGCGAAGTGTTGAAGGACATCCGAGTAGAAGGACGAGCGATACGAACACACCTGCAGAGAGGTCGTCACACCTGAGGTTACACCGAGGACAGACGCCACGGAGGGTCAGAGGTCAGACACTCACCTGGCAGACGTAGGGCATTTCTCCTGGTTTGTGGTTTGACTTCATGTGGTTTAAGAAAGCCGGCTCGTTCTCAAACGCCCACTCACAAATACGACACAGCGCTGAGAGACAGGTAGAGAGAGACAGGTAGAGAGAGACAGGTGGAAAGAGACAGGTAGAGAAGGGTAGAGACAGGTAGAGAGAGACAGGTAGACAGAGATAGGTGGAGAGAGACAGGTGGAAAGAAACAGGTAGAGAGAGACAGGTAGAGAGAGACAAGTGGAAAGAGACAGGTAGAGAGACATAGGTAGAGAGAGACAGGTGGAAAGAGACAGGTAGAGAGAGACAGGTAGAGAGAGACAGGTGGAAAGAGACAGGTAGAGACAGGTAGAAAGAGAGACAGGTAGAAAGAGAGACAGGTAGAGAGAGACAGGTGGAGAGAGACAGGAAGAGAGAGACAGGTAGAGAGAGACAGGTGGAAAGAGACAGGTAGAGAGAGACAGGTAGAAAGAGACAGGTAGAGAGAGACAGGTAGAGAGAGACAGGTAGAGAGAGACAGGTAGAGAGAGACAGGTTGAGAGAGACAGGTAGAAAGAGACAAGTAGAAAGAGACAGGTAGATCTCAGGTTAATACGGTCAGCAGGACAGAGATGAGACAGGTATGTCTCCAGGTGTGGTTGTTACCTGGGGACATGGTGGAGCCGTGGACCAGGTCCTGGTGACTCTGGAGCTGAGCCGGAGACGAGAACTGACGGTAACAGAACCTGCAGCACTTCCAGTCATCACCTCCTCCACTGATGAGCTCTGAGTGTTGGAGCATGTGCTGCATCAGCCTGCACAACGACACACAGGTAAACGTAGAGGTGTGTTCAGGCGTGTCACGGAGTGTTCAGGTGTGTCACGGCGTGTCACGGAGTGTTCAGGTGTGTCACGGCGTGTCACGGAGTGTTCAGGTGTGTCACGGTGTGTTCAGGTTGTTCAAGTGTGTTCAAGTGTGTTCAGGTGTGTCACGGCGTGTTCAGGTGTGTCACGGAGTGTTCAGGTGTGTCATGGTGTGTTCAAGTGTGTTCAGGTGTGTCACGGTGTGTTCAGGTGTGTCACGGTGTGTTCAGGTGTGTCACGGTGTGTCACGGAGTGTTCAGGTGTGTTCAGGTGTGTTCAAGTGTGTTCAGGTTGTTCAAGTGTGTTCAAGTGTGTTCAGGTTGTTCAAGTGTGTTCAGGCGTGTCACGGAGTGTTCAGGTGTGTCACGGTGTGTTCAGGTTGTTCAAGTGTGTTCAAGTGTGTTCAGGTTGTTCAAGTGTGTTCAAGTGTGTTCAGGTGTGTCACGGTGTGTCACAGTGTGTTCAGGCGTGTCACGGAGTGTTCAGGTGTGTCACGGTGTGTTCAGGTGTGTCACGGTGTGTTCAGGTTGTTCAAGTGTGTTCAAGTGTGTTCAGGTGTGTCACGGTGTGTCACAGTGTGTTCAGGCGTGTCACGGAGTGTTCAGGTGTGTCACGGTGTGTTCAGGTGTGTCACGGTGTGTTCAGGTTGTTCAAGTGTGTTCAAGTGTGTTCAGGTGTGTCACGGTGTGTCACAGTGTGTTCAGGCGTGTCACGGAGTGTTCAGGTGTGTCACGGTGTGTTCAGGTGTGTCACGGCGTGTCACGGAGTGTTCAGGTGTGTCACGGCGTGTCACGGAGTGTTCAGGTGTGTCACGGCGTGTCACGGAGTGTTCAGGTGTGTCACGGTGTGTTCAGGTTGTTCAAGTGTGTTCAAGTGTGTTCAGGTGTGTCACGGCGTGTTCAGGTGTGTCACGGTGTGTTCAGGTGTGTCACGGAGTGTTCAGGTGTGTCATGGTGTGTTCAAGTGTGTTCAGGTGTGTCACGGTGTGTTCAGGTGTGTCACGGTGTGTTCAGGTGTGTCACGGTGTGTCACGGAGTGTTCAGGTGTGTTCAGGTGTGTTCAAGTGTGTTCAGGTTGTTCAAGTGTGTTCAAGTGTGTTCAGGTTGTTCAAGTGTGTTCAGGCGTGTCACGGAGTGTTCAGGTGTGTCACGGTGTGTTCAGGTTGTTCAAGTGTGTTCAAGTGTGTTCAGGTTGTTCAAGTGTGTTCAAGTGTGTTCAGGTGTGTCACGGTGTGTCACAGTGTGTTCAGGCGTGTCACGGAGTGTTCAGGTGTGTCACGGTGTGTTCAGGTGTGTCACGGTGTGTTCAGGTTGTTCAAGTGTGTTCAAGTGTGTTCAGGTGTGTCACGGTGTGTCACAGTGTGTTCAGGCGTGTCACGGAGTGTTCAGGTGTGTCACGGTGTGTTCAGGTGTGTCACGGTGTGTTCAGGTTGTTCAAGTGTGTTCAAGTGTGTTCAGGTGTGTCACGGTGTGTCACAGTGTGTTCAGGCGTGTCACGGAGTGTTCAGGTGTGTCACGGTGTGTTCAGGTGTGTCACGGTGTGTTCAGGTGTGTCATGGTGTGTTCAAGTGTGTTCAGGTGTGTCATGGTGTGTTCAAGTGTGTTCAGGTGTGTCACGGTGTGTTCAGGTGTGTCACAGTGTGTTCAGGTGTGTCACGGTGTGTTCAGGTGTGTCACGGTGTGTCACGGAGTGTTCAGGTGTGTTCAGGTGTGTCACGGTGTGTCACGGAGTGTTCAGGTGTGTCACGGAGTGTTCAGGTGTGTCACGGAGTGTTCAGGTGTGTCACGGTGTGTTCAGGTGTGTCATGGTGTGTTCAAGTGTGTTCAAGTGTGTTCAGGTTGTTCAAGTGTGTTCAAGTGTGTTCAGGTGTGTCACGGTGTGTCACAGTGTGTTCAGGCGTGTCACGGAGTGTTCAGGTGTGTCACGGTGTGTTCAGGTGTGTCACGGTGTGTTCAGGTTGTTCAAGTGTGTTCAAGTGTGTTCAGGTGTGTCACGGTGTGTCACAGTGTGTTCAGGTGTGTCACGGTGTGTTCAGGTGTGTCACGGAGTGTTCAGGTGTGTCATGGTGTGTTCAAGTGTGTTCAGGTGTGTCACGGTGTGTTCAGGTGTGTCACGGTGTGTTCAGGTGTGTCACGGTGTGTCACGGAGTGTTCAGGTGTGTTCAGGTGTGTTCAAGTGTGTTCAGGTTGTTCAAGTGTGTTCAAGTGTGTTCAGGTTGTTCAAGTGTGTTCAGGCGTGTCACGGAGTGTTCAGGTGTGTCACGGTGTGTTCAGGTTGTTCAAGTGTGTTCAAGTGTGTTCAGGTTGTTCAAGTGTGTTCAAGTGTGTTCAGGTGTGTCACGGTGTGTCACAGTGTGTTCAGGCGTGTCACGGAGTGTTCAGGTGTGTCACGGTGTGTTCAGGTGTGTCACGGTGTGTTCAGGTTGTTCAAGTGTGTTCAAGTGTGTTCAGGTGTGTCACGGTGTGTCACAGTGTGTTCAGGCGTGTCACGGAGTGTTCAGGTGTGTCACGGTGTGTTCAGGTGTGTCACGGTGTGTTCAGGTTGTTCAAGTGTGTTCAAGTGTGTTCAGGTGTGTCACGGTGTGTCACAGTGTGTTCAGGCGTGTCACGGAGTGTTCAGGTGTGTCACGGTGTGTTCAGGTGTGTCACGGTGTGTTCAGGTGTGTCATGGTGTGTTCAAGTGTGTTCAGGTGTGTCATGGTGTGTTCAAGTGTGTTCAGGTGTGTCACGGTGTGTTCAGGTGTGTCACGGTGTGTTCAGGTGTGTCACGGTGTGTTCAGGTGTGTCACGGTGTGTCACGGAGTGTTCAGGTGTGTTCAGGTGTGTCACGGTGTGTCACGGAGTGTTCAGGTGTGTCACGGAGTGTTCAGGTGTGTCACGGTGTGTTCAGGTGTGTCATGGTGTGTTCAAGTGTGTTCAGGTGTGTCACGGTGTGTTCAGGTGTGTCACGGTGTGTTCAGGTGTGTCACGGTGTGTCACGGAGTGTTCAGGTGTGTCACGGTGTGTCACGGAGTGTTCAGGTGTGTCACGGAGTGTTCAGGTGTGTCACGGTGTGTTCAGGTGTGTCATGGTGTGTTCAAGTGTGTTCAGGTGTGTCACGGAGCGTTCAGGTGTGTCACGGTGTGTTCAGGTGTGTTCAGGTGTGTCACGGTGTGTTCAGGTGTGTTCAGGTGTGTCACGGTGTGTCACGGTGTGTCACGGTGTGTTCAAGTGTGTTCAGGTGTGTCACGGTGTGTTCAGGTGTGTCACAGTGTGTTCAGGTGTGTCACGGTGTGTTCAGGTGTGTCACGGTGTGTTCAGGTGTGTCACGGTGTGTTCAGGTGTGTCACGGTGTGTCACGGTGTGTTCAGGTGTGTCACGGTGTGTTCAGGTGTGTCACGGAGTGTCACGGAGTGTTCAGGTGTGTCACGGAGTGTTCAGGTGTGTCACGGCGTGTCACGGTGCTGGTGGTACTACCTGAGGTTGTTCTCTGCCAGGTGTGTGCAGATCTGACAGGTGAAGGTGGAGGTTTTGATTCCCAGTGGGTGTGGCCTCCTCAGACTCAGGTCTCCCTGAAACGTGCCGTAGTAGAACTCCTCCACACTCATCACCACCCTGGTGGGGTCAGGGGTCAGAGAAGAGGTCATGGAGGAGCAGGTGGGACCAGGACCCGGACCCAGACCTGGAGCTGGAGCTGAGGACCAGACTGAAGGTGAAATGATGGTTCCTAGTTTAGTTCTTTGAGTGAAGACGAACGATGAGACGTGAACATTTGAGTTTGTGGAGAGACTGAGACACATCCCTGAAACTAAACCAGGACCTGAAGCAGACCTGAGTCTCATCACTCTGATATGTAATATTGGCTCATTTAGTCTAATGGATTAGATGTGAGCAGAACGTAGACAGAACCTGGTTCTATCAAAGTTCTCGTGTGGTGGTCGTACCGCTGCGGATCGGCGTGAACCTGGTGACGCCGTTGGCAGAACCAGATGGGAGGGCGGGGGACACGGCCAGCTTCAGGGAGTTGGTTCCGCTCAGCTGGGTCATCTGGAGGTTCACTGGAAACACAAACCACCAGTCAGTGCTCTGAGGCCCCCAGACCGCCCCCCCCACGCCCCAGGACCTCCCCTCAGCTGACCCGGGCCCGGCGTGCTGGTGCGGATAGTCAGCGTCGCAGGAAGCTGCATGGCGGTGAAGGTGGAGCCTGGTTGGGCGTGGCCTGAGGAGACGGGGGTCGGCCTCGTCTGGGCGGCCTGTCCCTGGGGGAGGATGGGGGACACGCCCACACTGGGCCGCACCAGCTGACCTAGAGATGGAGCTGTGAGGAGAGAGAGTCATCCATCACTGGACGTTTCATTACCATCATTAATTAATTATTAATTATCAGTGATCAGCTCACACTGGATCAGGGTCAGCGGCTGAACCGTCTGACCCGGCTGCAGGTTCAGCAGCAGAGGGGTCCCGTGGTTCATCATCGTCTGCACTGGGAAACCCTGTACACAAAACAAACGCACACCAGTGGTCAGGACGCCACGGAGAGGAGCAAACAGCTGATCATCAGCTGGTAAACAGCTGAGCAGGGTCAGGCAGAGGGAGCGCTTCTTTTCTCTACCTGCGTGGTGAGGAGGATGGGCCGGGCGTTCCCTGTCCCAGGGGCTGCTGGGAGGAGAAAAGCTCCACCTGTCGCCTGTGTCAGGATGATAGGCGGAGCCTGAGCCACGAGGGGCGGGGCCACAGGCGAGGATGCCACAGGGAGGCGAGGAGGAGGAGGAGCCACAGTGGAGGACATGATGTGGACATGTGATGAAACTGAGGATGAAGAACCACAAACATGTTGTCATGACAACCAGGGACAGATTCTATTAAACTGTCATGTTGTGGTCATCTCCTGGACACACAGGTACCTGCTGGAGCAGGTGGGACAGGTGAGGGAGTCCTGGGGGGCGGAGTCTCAGGGGCAGGGGGAGGAGACCGGGAGTCCTCTACTGCAGAAAGACAAGGTGGATGTGCAGCATCAGTTACCATGGCGATAACCTGGCAGTCCTCACAGAGACAGCATGTGTCTCACCTGGCTCTCCGTAGCCGTCCACAAAGTCCATGTCGTCCTCCTCCACGCTGTCGTCCACCTGTTGCCATGGCTCCAGCTCCTCCTCCTCACACTCCATAAACAACTCCATGTCCATGTTGCTATGGAAACCAGGACAAAGATAAAGGCATCCTCATATTAATGTGAACCATTAAATATTTAGTTGATGTGAGAAAATATAAAGCAGACAGAAATATTATCATGATTTAACTCAGACTTTAAATCGTTTTCACTATATTTATAAATAACAATAATCTCTGTAAAGTTAAACGTTGTTGTTGTAAATAAAGTTTCATTTAAACGCGTGTCTGGTGCAGTTTCAGTCGCGGCCACTGGAGGCGCTCCGCCTCCCCCAGCTGCGCTCCGGGCTTTTTGTTTCTTTAACCCGACCGAAGCGCTCCGGTCTCGGCGGAAACAAACCCCCAGTCCGGTACGGAGACATCGAGGGCTCCGGTCAAACAGCTGGAGCTGAAGCCGGGTCACCGGGAACAGAACTGGGACTCAAGAGTCCAGCTCAGAGCGCAGCAGCGGTGCGTTTGGTTTACTGTCTGCTTGCACCGCCCCACCGGCAGCAGCTAGCTGCTCCAAACCGAGACCAAAACCTCCTCAATGCTTCGTGTTGAGCCGAACCGGGCCGGACCGAGCCGGTCTTACCTGCTGCTGGAGCAGGGCGGCGGAGCTCGGACGGGTTTGCACGTTTCTTCTCCAAGCGCGCTCCGGTTCGACAAGCAGGAGGGCGGGTCTTCCGCCCACCGTCTGTGTCAGAGCCGCTGATTGGCCCGCATGAATGCTGCGTCACTTCCCGTTCTGACAGCGGCGCCTCTCATTGGTCGCTGGAATTTTTTTCTGGAGAAACTTTAGTCCTGTGTGAGCCGCGGGTTTGCAGGATGTAGGCGTTAAATCGCTCTGCAGCGGCCGGTGAATCCCCGGTACACCGGAGCCCCCGGCAGACATCACGGGGGGCAAACACCGGGTCAGCACGGTGGCCTGGTGGCGCCAAAACAGCAGCCACTCAGAGGAAAAGACGCCATTTTGATTTGGTTGTTTTATGGCGGGGGAGGGCGTGGCCACGTCTTGTGACGTCACGAAGACGCGCTGAAAAAAATTAAACGAAACCAGATTTAATGAATTAAAGGTTTAATTAACGAACAACAATTAATAAAATACACGACAGAAATAACACAACGATGTCACTAAGTGTTTATCTCCATTACTTACTAATAAATAATTAAGAGGACGGTGTCTCTGCCTGTAGAGGACGGCGTCTCTGCCTGTAGAGGACAGTGTCTCTGCAGTTCCTGTCTCTGCCTGTAGAGGACAGCATCTCTGCCTGTAGAGGACAGTGTCTCTGTAGTTCCTGTCTCTGCCTGTAGAGGACAGTGTCTCTGTAGTTCCTGTCTCTGCCTGTAGAGGACAGTGTCTCTGCAGTTCCTGTCTCTGCCTGTAGAGGACAGTGTCTCTGCCTGTAGAGGACAGTGTCTCTGATCTGATCTGTAACTGATCCCAGACCAGTGCTGTGCTGTGTAATCCTGTCTAATCTGTTAATCCGTCTCTCGTGTCTCTCGTGTCTCTCGTGTCTCGGTGCGTCTCGGTGCGTTCAGAATGATGAAGGTTCCAGAGTTCCTGGTGTTGCCGTGGCCCGGTGGTTCTGACCCGGCTCAGGTGGAGGAGGAGCGCTGGGGTTTGCTGCTGAGATGTGGAGCTGTGCTGGGAGTCACTGTGATCTGTGAGAAACAACGTGTTCATGATGAATGAATGAGTGAATGTCACGCTGATGTCCTCAGCTACTTCTCAGTGTTTAGACGTTTGATCTGAGAATAAATCAAGAACATCAGCTGATTGGCTTGAAGGAGAATAATTAGAACCAGTAGCTGCTTCCTGTTTCTTGTGACTGCTTCCATATCCTCATACCACAGTGTTGTTTAGCTAACCAGTTAGCCTCAGCTAACAGAGAGGACACACTGTTGAATGTCTTCTTCTGTCTCATTATTTCATCATCAAATATAACTGATCTAGTTTATTATCTTTAGAGTCCATCAATGATTCTACATCAACTATGAACCACATGGTGACTGGACTGATAGAATCTGAGCCCTGTTCCTTTCATTCATGCTCCTTTACCTCCATCTAGTGGTCTAATGGTGGTACTACAGATAATACACAGTTATCTAGTAGTGACAGTTAGCTTAGCATTGCTACGTAGCATGCCTTGGTGGCTGGTTCTCCTGGGGAGTTCCATGTGTGACCAACATGGAGGAAACCTCAGTCTTCTCCTGGATAATGAGCTCAATGGTAGAATGTGATGATGTCCAGGAGACATCATATGTCCACAGGTTGAATTGTGTGGACATTGTCTCCTGTAGTGGAATCAGGAGGATTTTGGAGCCAGATTCACTTTCAAGAGGTAAAAACCCAACGTGGAACACTTTGGGTTCTTTGGTTCTCCACATGTCCAGATGTTCCTGTAGAGTTCATTAAACCGAGCTCTGTGTGAACCAGAGAAACCACACAGCTTCACTGTCCAGATACATGAACGACAAAATACAACGAAACGTTTGTAAACACGTTAAAGTAGAAGAACGTACAACATTTACCCAATAATAATACTACGAGTACTACTACTTTAAGAGTTTCTCTGTCTGTACCCGGCTGGCCTTAGGCAGATGGGTCCTCCATATGAGCTGGTTCTGGTTCTGGTTCTGGTTCTGCTCAAGGTTTCTTCCTGTTAAAAGGGAGTTTTTCCTGCCACCGTCTCCTTCAGGCTGCTCTGGGGGTTTCAGGCCGGGTCTTGTAAAGCGTCTTGAGACGATTTGTATTGTTATTGACGCTATATAAATAAAGCTGAATTGAACTGAATTGAATAACAGTATGAATGTAGTACTAATATATGGGTTTGTATGTGCAACATGGACGGTCAGTATAACTACACATATAAATGTTATTATAGTATAGAACATATTGTACATATTGGCCTCCTGACCTCCAGGGGGCGCTACATGTGTCTGCAGGACTTATTGGCTGGATGCTTGTAATCTAATCTATGTATAACTTAGAGCTAAGTAAAAGCTCAGAGCGTTCTCTGCTGCCGTTTCCATGGTAACGGCGGCTGTGTGTGTCCAGGTGTGGCCATGTTGAGGAGGTGGATCTCAGGTGGAGTGTGTCGTTGTTCAGCTCGTCTGGACGGGAAGACGGTTCTGATCACTGGAGCAAACACTGGCATCGGAAAAGAGACGAGCAGAGACCTGGCACGCAGAGGTCAGAGTCCAGGCCCCTGACCTCTGACCTATTTGACCCTCAGTGTTGTTATAGTAGATCCAGTTGTGGACGTTGTTGTTGTGGACGTGTCTCTGTCCTCTGCACCTCTCAGAGGACGTTCAGTCCTCGTTAACTGGCTCAGGTAATTCCAGCCTCTCTGAGCCGTGACCTCTGACCCCCGGCTCCCGTGGTCCTCGGAGGTCAAACACTGACAGATGTGTTTGTTTGGCTGACCAGGAGCCCGGGTGGTGATGGCGTGCAGGGACCTGACCCGGGCGGAGCTGGCGGCGGAGGAGATCCGACACTCCACAGGAAACGGTAACGTGGTGATCAGACACCTGGACCTGTCCTCGGTCTACTCTGTGAGACAGTTCGCTAAAGAGTTCCTGGACACCGAAGACAGACTGGACGTCCTCATCAACAATGCAGGTCAGCTGACCAGTCTCTTTGTCTGTCTCTATGTCTGTCTCTCTAACCGTCTGTCTCCTCCTTCCTGTCCATCTCCAGGAGTGATGATGTGTCCAAGATGGCTGACTGAAGATGGCTTTGAGACTCAGCTAGCTGTCAATCATCTGGGTCACTTCCTGTTGACCAATCTGCTGCTGCCAAAGCTGAAGAGCTCCGCCCCTAGCCGCGTGGTCACCGTGTCCTCCATCGCCCACCGGGGGGGTATGACTCCACAGATGTCCCCCCACCACGTCCCCCCATGTCTAAACCCCGTCTCTCATCATTTTATTTCCGTTCCAGGTCGTGTGGACTTTGACGACCTGTTCTTCAGCAGGAGGCCGTACAGCGCTCTGGAGAGCTACAGGCAGAGCAAACTGGCCAACGTCCTGTTCTCCAGAGAACTCGCCCGCCGACTCAAAGGTCCCTGTAAATCCTGAACACATCCCCTGTCCTCCCTGGTCCTCACCTGTCCTCACCTGTCCTCACCTGTCCTCACCTGTCCTCTCCTGTCCTCCCCTGTCCTCCCCTGTCCTCCCTGGTCCTCACCTGTCCTCACCTGTCCCTGTCCTCCCCTGTCCTCACCGGTCCTCACCTATCCTCACCGGTCCTCACCTGTGCTCACCTGTCCTCCCCTGTCCTCCCCTGTCCTCCCTGGTCCTCACCTGTCCTCACCTGTCCTCACCTGTCCTCCCCTGTCCTCACCTGTGCTCACCTGTGCTCACCGGTCCTCACCTGTCTTCACCGGTCCTCACCGGTCCTCACCTGTGCTCACCTGTCCTCACCGGTCCTTACCTGTGCTCTCCTGTCCTCACCTGTGCTCACCTGTCCCCTCACCTGTGCTCCCCGGTCCTCGCC
>SRSE01000290.1:117500-216864 GCA_005024645.1 Planiliza haematocheilus
CTGTCTCACCTGACGCGAGATCGAGTCAAGATTCCTCACAACCGCCGCCTGCCGACCAGAGGTCACCTGCTGGCTGTGGTCAGTATATTCCTCCTCCTCTTCCTCCGTCCCCTTCCACTTCCTTCCTTCCTTCATCGACATGTCTTTCTGTCCTCCAGGCGTCCACGTCCTCCTCAGATGGGACTCTGACCCTGGACCTGATCCAGGAGGAGGGCGCTGCTTCGTCTCTTGGAGCCGACGGCTGCAACGGTTTCATGGTCGACAAATCGCACCTCAGTTCGGACTGTCCCAGATCCAAAACCGACGGCGCTCTGTCGGCCCGGGCCGCTGAGGCTTCTGGGAAGTCTCAGAGTCTTCCCCGGGAGGTGGTGGTGGTGTGGGAGCACCCGAGCCCCGGACAAGCTTCCCAGCTGACGGTGGCAGAGAAGAACCGCTGCGCCTCCATGGACGAGATCCTGACGCACTCGGAGACTAAAGCCACCGAGAACAAAACGACGCTTCACTCACCGGCCTCAACCCCGAGCTCCACCACGGCTCCCATCGGCCGGCTCCAGGACCTCATCGCCCAGAAGCTGGAGAAGACTGAGAGGCTGCTGATGGAGGTGCGGGCGGAGGCCGATGCCGGGAAGGTGAGGGCAGGTAAGGAGTCAGTGGAAGGAGCTCACGTCGAAACCGAGAGACTCCTGAAGGAGGCGTCGGCGGCCTGGAGCCAGGCCCATGAGGTTCTGGAGGAGGTGAAGGAGCTGAGGGCATTGTACAGAAAACTAGACTCCAACGGCACCAACATAAACAAAGACTGATCCAGAGGTCCTGATCCAGGCTGGTTAGGTCCACAGAGAATCTGAAAGAACTGGAAGAACCACTTCTTTTTACGGTGCAGGTCCATGAACCTCCAGGAATCTGTCCCTAAAGAACCTTAGCAGCAAGTAGAGGTTCCTCCTCAGATCATCTCCTCTTTCTTTCTTTCTTTCTTGGTCCTGTTGGGAACATCTGTAACAGCTTCAGCTTGGGTTGGACATCTCGTCTTAGGGTGTCCAGTATCTGGCCTTCGATCATGTAACCGAGAATCAGTTCCTCAACCTCCAGAGAAGGAAGTGATTGGTTTAAAACTCTTAGAAGTGGATCCAGAGCCTGGGTCCTGGTACTGAAACTCAGGTAGACCAATCATGAACTGTAGCTGTCCCTCAGATTAATGTGAATGTCGCCATGTGATCGAACATGTGCCAAGAGGAAGGTTTAGACCCAGATCTTGGCGTCGCTTTGGATCCTTTAGATTCTTCGTTTCTGTTTTTAGAGGAATGTTTAGGTACCGGACTGAAGCTGGTACGATTCAGGGTTAACGGTCCAGACACCACAGTCCTACTTATTGTCTTCACTCGACTCTGGAAACCTCATGTTTATTTTCAAGCACAGGAGCGTCAGGGGAACCTGTGTCTCATTTACTGGAGCTTCTGACTTTGTTTCATTGTCGTCTTCATTAAAACAAACTTTAAGGTTAAATATTTCAGATTTCATCCAGTTAGCGCTGCTAAGTGCTGCAGTTCTTAATGAGCATAAAGTCTTTTCTTTCCTGAGCGTTGTTCCTTCTGAGCTAACGGATACTATGCACAACAACCACCAGCAACTTTAACTTTCCACGTCGGACAGAATGTGAATGTCTGTGGAGACACGGTGAAGGTCGGGTGTCACTCTTCAGTCTCAGGTGTAAATGTTTGAGTTTTAATGCTCACCTTGAATTAAACTCCAAGGTCAAAAATAAATGATCAGGACCTGCTGCAAGACGGCTGGCTAACACGCAAGACAGCTATCCATACAGCAACAAAATGCTAACTAGGGCTAGCGAACTCATTTTAGCTGAATCATTGCATAAACTCCCAGTCTGGATGAATGAGAGGATGATGCTAATCTGGGTTTCTAGTGACAGAAAAGAAACGTAACACCGGTTCAACTTCTGAATTAAGAACAACTTAAATCATCAAAATGATGTCATGATTTGTGCAAGATAAGGAGGATTAGCTAACATCTAACCAGCTAAGAATGTAGTTGACGTTAGCAGCCACACCTCAGACTGAAACCTTTTAGAGATATGGAAGTGTTAGCATTGATGCTTTAAGCTACTTTTAGCTAGTAATTGTGTAGCAGTTTTCACGACACTCGCACACTTGTAGCTAATAAGCTAGGTACACTGAAGGCTGGCAAGTCAATGTCAGTTAGCTAATGCTGTTGTGTTTGTTCAGGTTAACCAGCGTTTCTTTGATCTGGAAGTAGTATGAAGCTAGCAGGAGCTAAGTGAAGTTAGCTTTGACGTAATTGATTTGAGATCGTTTTAGGATCCTGTGTAGACGGGCTTCATCAGGTCCTGATCTGGTTCTGGACACGGCTGGAAAGTTTCAAACAATCAGACAAAGTTTTATTTTTTTAAACTTTTGTAATGCTACCTGAAGATGAACTAGTTTCTGACGTGATGACTGAAAAAAAAAGTGAAGGATGTCAAAATGTTAAACAGCTTAAATGTTAGAAATGTGAATTTATAATAAAATAGTGTAAAAGGAAAGAAATGGACAGACTTTCCTTTAATGATGTCCCTGCACACGTCTTGTTTGAGCTTCCTGTTTGTAGCCTTAAACCCCTGGGGGATGATGGGAAATGTAGTCCACTAGCGATGTGAAGCAGGTGGTGATTGTGAGTCCTGATCAGTTCATGTGCTAAAATAAAACCTGAAAACTAAACCTGGATCTGTGGTGTCTCTTTAAAGCTGACGAGAAACAAACTGCTGCCAACAATCACTGTTTCAGAGTCCAGAGTTCAAACGTAGTTCATCTTTAAATTGTTGTGATTGATTAAAGTTACCTTTGGTTTGGTCAACATTAAGGTTTAGATTAGTTTAAGAATAAATTAAGGTTTGTTTGGGGGCTGCTTTAGATTAGCCCAATGTTAGGTAAAGGTTAGCATTAGCTTAGTTTAGTAACAGATCAGGCTGGAAGAGTCTCATTACAGGTTGTCTTGGAGACACTGACTGTTGATGCCCACCTGAGGTCCACCTGCATCCTGATGATGAAGATGATGAAGATGATGATGGTGGACGCTCTGCTTGGACGGAGCTGATTTGAAAGTGACATTAAATCTGAGTTCAGTGCTGCAGAGAAACGTCTCATTCAAAACAGATGCAAACGTTCTGCTTTACAACCGTTTCCATAACAACAGGGAGTCTCAGGTGTGTGACCTCGTTGAGGACAGACCACCTGGATGACTCAGCAGTCACAAAACCAAACGGCTGACACCTGACACCGATGATGGGGGTGGTGTGTATGGAGCTGTCTTGTTGTGGGGAAAGGAAGTGGTTCTCTGACTGTCCTAGAAGACATGTCCTCCAAGTCCTCAGCTGTAAATGACTGGTGGGAGTTTAGGCTTTATCCCCTTAAGGTCACATGACTATAGTCTGGAGATGACCTGTTGCTCACCTGGACCTGGAGGAACCATTAATGTAACAGAGGTAACATTAGGACAGGTTTACAGAACAGCTCTGTTCTTATTAATGGTAAACCAATGGTTTACTTGTATTTAAATGTATTCGTGATTAATCTTCATTCATTCATTTAAGCTGAAACATGGCCGACGTTAAAACCTGTTAAAACCTGTCTCAGGGTTTGTCTTCTGATAATGGACACAGGAATACTATGCGTTGTCTTAAGCCCCGCCCCTCTCAGGCTGACGTCCATATAAGGAGAACATCAGCGCCCTCTGCAGGATGAGAACTGCTACTACAACCACTGAGTGGACGCCATGACGGCTCCTCTGCAGCAGAGCGCCCCCTGGTGGCTGGCTGCAGTTAAACTTTAGTTCAGTGAGCTTGTCATTAGCTAGCTAGCTACGTTAGCATGTACAAAGTGTGAGTCCATGATGGTTTAAATGTTGTTAGTAACGGGTGGAGGTGGAGCAGAGACGCAGAGGGAACGGATCATCCAGAACCTGGATCCAGGTCTAGACTCAGTCTGACCAACAGGAGGAGACACGGCGGCCATCTTGGCTCTAGAGTCTATGGTTTAAACCAGCTAAAGTGAGAAGAAGCAGTGACGTTCTGATTGGACCGTGGAGTTAAATACTCTTCAACAACAGAGAATTCAGTCGTTTTATTCAAAAACACTCTGGTTACAGCGACACGATCAAGACAGGAATAAAAAAATAAAATTAACTCAGAGAGGAGGAGAGTCGACACCACAAGACCTACAGAGACCACTTCTATTTACACGGAGTGGGAACCACCGGGTCAGAACCACCGGGTCAGGAGAGGCTGGGGGGGAGGGGGTAACAGTCAGTTTAACAACAGAGACCTCAGGACAGGAGGCAACTACAAGTCCCAGAGTGCACTGCTTTATGAAGCATCCAATCACTGAGCAGAAACTGCAGCTCATATTTAGACCAATCAGGAGCTGATGTGGGGAGTGCTCCGATGTCACAGCCGCCGAGGCTCCTGGGTAGTGTAGTATTTGGAGGTCAGGCCCAGTGGGAACTGGTTGAAACTGGTTTAAACTGGTAAATAAACTGATTAAATGATGAACCTGATTAGATCAATAACTGATCGATGCTTCTAACGTTAACTGGAGGTGAAACTCAGAATTAATGACGACTGATTGAAGATCAATAATAATTAACGTCACCTTCAGGTAAACAAAGCTTTGACAGCTGATCACGTTACCCTGGTAACAAGTTAACATGATCTCAGCTTCCTGACTGTCTGCAACTCTGAGGACACGCCCAGAGGGTTGAGGGGGAGGGGCTATGGAGGGAGGGGCAGTACAGGTGGGCGGGGTCTGGCATTAACAGTGTTGGGGGGTGGTCCAACTATTCGTCATCGTCGTCATCACCTTCATCCTCTGCGTCTCTCTTCCTCTTTTCCCCCTGAACGCCGGCGCCGTCCTCATCTGAAACACAACAAACAATAAAATCAGCTGATTTATTTTAAAGAATAAAACTGAATAAAATTCTTTGCAGTTTCTTCCAAACCTCCATCCTCTTCCTCCTCTTCCTCCTCGTCATCCTCCTCCACATAGTCCCCATCATCCTCTTCGTCCTGAAAGAAAGAGACTCGTCAGGGGACAGGAAGCCGGGTCCAGTGGACACCACAAGGAACAACAGCACTCACCTGGATTCCCTCTTTCATCAGGTACGACAGGCCCACCTCGTCCTCGTCTCCCTCAGAGCCTTCCTCCTCATCCTCCTCCTCATCGTCGTCTTCGTCATCATCTCCAGGTGGACCAGCTTCATCGTCTTCATCTGGAATTAAAAATGTCAAAAAGAAATATGATGTCTCCTGGACATCATCACATTCTACCATTGAGCTCATTATCCAGGAGAAGACTGAGATTTCCTCCATGTTGTTCACACATGGAACTCCCCAGGAGAACCAGTCACCAAGGCATGCTACGTAGCAATGCTAAGCTAACTGTCACTACTAGATAACTCTGTATTATCTGTAGTACCACCATTAGACCACTAGATGGAGACAAAGGAGCATGAATGAAAGGAACAGGGCTCAGATTCTATCAGTCCAGTCACCATGTGGTTCATAGCTGATGTAGAATCATTGACTCTAAAGATAATAAACTAGATCAGTTATATTTGATGACAGTTGTTTCTGGATTGAACCACTGCACTGTTGTGTTTTCTGTTAGCTGAGGCTAATGACAGCCAGCATGGCAGAGTGCAGCAGAGAGGATTGTGGGTAATGTTCCATTTTGACTGTCCATCATGTTTACAAGACTTTTTAACTAAAATAGTCAAATTAGTGACCAACACTTTATGGATAATATACATGAGACAGTTGTGATCTGTGAATCTGAGCCTCTTGTCTGCATTTGAAGACTCACCACTGTCAGCCTCAGAGTCGGGGACCTCGTTGTCCTCCTGGTCGTATCCGTCCAGGAAAGTGAGCTGAGGCAGCAGCTCAAAGACGCTGTCTCTGTAGTCGTCCAACAAGGTGATCTCACAGCTGTACAGGTCCAGACTCTTCAGGTTCTTCACGTTTTGCTGCAGAAACAAAGAGGAAACACATCTCAGTGACTCTGTCATCTAAAATAAAGAGATGCAGCGCTGAGTGTAGAGTGTAGAAACATGTTTCCATGTACAATGAAATTCTTCTTTGGCCGTCCACCCAAATGCCTGATATAAAATAAAAAACAGAAATATAAAAGAAGATACTTATAACACAAAAATAAAAAATAACTACTACAAATATCGATGTTCAGATGATCCTCTGAAGTTATTGTTATTTACTGCCACCTACTGGCCAGGGGTACTGCTACAGTTTTAACCTGAGCACAGACGACTGCCTCTCTGATGTTAAATGTCCTACAGTTGGTCTCCTGTGTCTTCCTAAAGTCTGTCCTTGTCTTCCTCGTCTTCTCCTAGAGTTGGTCTCCTGTGTCTTCCTAAAGTCTGTCCTTGTCTCCCTTGTCTTCTCCTAGAGTTGGTCTCCTGTGTCTTCCTAAAGTCTGTCCTTGTCTTCCTTGTCTTCTCCTAGAGTTGGTCTCCTGTGTCTTCCTAAAGTCTGTCCTTGTCTTCCTTGTCTTCTCCTAGAGTTGGTCTCCTGTGTCTTCCTAAAGTCTGTCCTTGTCTCCCTTGTCTTCTTCTAGAGTTGGTCTCCTGTGTCTCTCTAAAGTCTGTCCTTGTCTTCCTTGTCTTCTCCTAGAGTTGGTCTCCTGTGTCTTCCTAAAGTCTGTCCTTGTCTTCCTCGTCTTCTCCTAGAGTTGGTCTCCTGTGTCTTCCTAAAGTCTGTCCTTGTCTCCCTTGTCTTCTCCTAGAGTTGGTCTCCTGTGTCTTCCTAAAGTCTGTCCTTGTCTTCCTTGTCTTCTCCTAGAGTTGGTCTCCTGTGTCTTCCTAAAGTCTGTCCTTGTCTTCCTTGTCTTCTCCTAGAGTTGGTCTCCTGTGTCTTCCTAAAGTCTGTCCTTGTCTCCCTTGTCTTCTTCTAGAGTTGGTCTCCTGTGTCTCTCTAAAGTCTGTCCTTGTCTTCCTTGTCTTCTCCTAGAGTTGGTCTCCTGTGTCTTCCTAAAGTCTGTCCTTTTGACTGGATTCAGTCCAATAAATCTTTCAGTCAAAGTTAATGTAGTGTGGAGAGGGTAGCTGGTACCTTGTGTCATCCAACGCTGCCATAAACTCCCTTAAACGTTCAGTGTTGTTGTTGTTTACCTGTCTCCATGGATTCTGTTTAATCTCTTATTGGAGCTGTTGAATGGTGGACGTTCTCACATGCTGTGTCAGCCTGTGGTAGTTTTCTCTATTCTGCTCTGAGTGCAGTAAAAGCTCATGTGGTGATTTGTATATTTTTGTAAGAAAACATCTTGATTAAAACACCAGATGAGTCAGGTCGTTAACTACCTAGCATGGCTCAGGTGAGGGCAGCTCAGGTGTGGTGGAGGTATTTATGTGGACTCACCAGAACCTCGATGCTGCTCAGCTCCTTGATCTTGTTCCCGCTCAGGTTCAGGTACGTCAGGTTGGGACATTTCTCTGCCAGCGTGTCCAGACCTCCAGCGATGGTGTTGTCGCTCACATCCAGCTGAAACACAGGACACAGGGGGAGAGAGCTGACACACCTGAAACACACACCTATACGTCCAGGTGAGGTGAGGTGACTCACCTTGCGTAGCTTGGGCAGCGAGGGCAGTTTGGACAGCGAGCTGAGGCCGACGTTCACCATGCTCAGGATCTCCAGCTCCGTGTACTCGTCTGTCAGACCCTCCACCTCTCCATCGCTGGAGCGACAGTTATCCACCAACAACTCCACAACCTGACACACATCAACAACAGTTCACACCTGCTTTGTCACAGCTTTCACAACAAAGGACTAAACAAACATTATCTTCAGGGGACACCTGTCCACAGCTGTATCAGTGAGCAGTCAGGACATTTAACGTGCAGACCTCCTCCCGATCCAGTGGTCTGGTCCGTTTCACCTGTGACACTGGCCGGTAGACACCGGTCCTTCCGGGAACCGGCAGCAGTGATGAGTGTTTTGGTTCCGTGGTGAAACGTTGGCGCTTTACAACCAAAACACGACCGAGTGGGCGGGAACGGCGGGCCGAGGCTGTCTTTAAACTCCGGTCTAATCTGAATTAAGAGCCGCCGTTGGACAAAATGTGAGCCGAACTCACCTGCGACACCCGAGGACGAGTAAAACCCTTCAGTGTGTCTGGGTGGTAAAGAGTTTTGGTCTAAAACTAGATTAAATCTAAAGTCGGGGTCTGAGCGTGAAGTCTGGCTTAACCCGCCACGCCGTCAGAACAACGACGGTTTAGACGACGGTTTTAACAGAAACTGTTCGGCGGAGTTCACACGAATGTATCCGACACCAAGCGAACATGGCCAGCCGACACTGCTCAGCGGAGCGCGGATCTATCTGTTATGGCGCTTAGCCTGTTAGCGTGTTAGCTCGTATGCTAGCTGCAGGGGAGGGTCGCGCGAGGGTCCTCCACAAGCGGGCGAGAAGTGAGAGCGCGTTAGAGCGCGAGCTGCACGCGGCGGGCTCCTCCAGGACGGAGCAGAGTTTCCTCCATGTTGGAGCCGCTTCGAACTTCTCTCAGTTGGGCCAAAATGTCGGAGGTGAACCGCGGAGGAGCTCTGTTCTCAGCCAGAGGAGTCGACGTCCGCCGTCATGTCGGTTCGCCTCGGCATCCTTCAGCAGTTCCTTCTGGAAATAAATAAATTAAAGTCCACCACTGTAGTTCCATACCTCAGCCGGACTCTTGTTCCTCAGCTCCAGGCTAATCCTCTTTTTCATCTCCATGTTGAAGCCCGAACACGGGGCGAAAAAACAAAGTAGAACAAATGAAAACTGAAAATAAAACACGGTTCACTGAAGACCTGCTTCCCCGGTGGACATCAGGCGACAACTAAACCTCCATCTTCGACGCTACCCGACCTCCACTGTCAGACCACGCCCCCTCCTCATGAATATACATATGTTTTCTAATCGTGGCATTTTATTGGTCCAAACACTAGCCTCTCTCTAAGCCCCTCCTTGTAATTTTACTATGTAAAACCGATAGCTGCTATTGGCTAGAATGGTAAAGGCGATACTCCAGTGTGACCAATGAGAAGCCGGGGATGAAACATTTAAACTGAACAGGCGGTCTCTCTTTGTCTTCACTGGCGCCATATTTGACGTAGAGCTTCAGGGACAAACATCTTCTTTACTTCCTGTTAATTCCTCTCAGGTTTTATAAGGACACAATCTGTTTTAATGTTTTAACACGCGGTGTTGACAACTAAATACATTCCTTATGTGTTTGTTTGATATAGTTGGTCATTCTAGTAATTTTCTGGTGAATTTTAAATACTTATAATATATCCATAATAATAATGGAAGAAGGAACAGCTGTGATGAGCTCATTTCATAATGGATATAATTCTATAGCGTAATGTTCAGGAACACAATCCAGGGACAATCTGCAGAAGAAATTTATTTTATTTTCATAAAAGTTTAAATTGAATAAACAGCAGCTGTTACAGAGCTCTGTAGACCCTTTCAGTATAAAAGCCTTTAAAATGTAAAAAAACAGAAGAAAACATCAAACTCAAAATATCTTTGGTAGATAATCAAGACAATAAATAAACTCTTGTTAAAGTGACATAAACTGATGATGTTTTTGGTAACAGCTGATCTCCATGTCCTCCAGCAGACACGTCACACGGTCGATTCACAGAGACACTAACACCAGTCAGTCAGTTTACACCGTAAGACAGGTGATGGACAGGTGAGAGACAGACGAGACACAGGTGATGGACAGGTGAGAGACAGACGAGACACAGGTGATGGACAGGTGAGAGACAGACGAGACACAGGTGATGGACGGGTGAGAGACAGACGAGACACAGGTGATGGACAGGTGAGAGACAGACGAGACACAGGTGATGGACGGGTGAGAGACAGACGAGACACAGGTGATGAACAGGTGAGACACAGGTGATGGACAGGTGAGAGACAGACGAGACACAGGTGATGAACAGGTGAGACACAGGTGATGGACAGGTGAGACACAGGTGATGGACGGGTGAGAGACAGACGAGACACAGGTGATGGACAGGTGAGAGACAGACGAGACACAGGTGATGGACAGGTGAGAGACAGACGAGACACAGGTGATGGACAGGTGAGAGACAGACGAGACACAGGTGATGGACGGGTGAGAGACAGACGAGACACAGGTGATGGACGGGTGAGAGACAGACGAGACACAGGTGATGGACAGGTGAGAGACAGACGAGACACAGGTTATGGACAGGTGAGACACAGGTGATGGACAGATGAGACACAGATGATGGACAGGTGAGAGACAGACGAGACACAGGTGATGGACAGGTGAGAGACAGGTGATGGACAGGTGAGAGACAGACGAGACACAGGTGATGGACAGGTGAGACACAGGTGATGGACAGGTGAGAGAGAGACGAGACACAGGTGATGGACAGGTGAGACACAGGTGATGGACAGGTGAGAGACAGACGAGACACAGGTGATGGACAGGTGAGAGAGAGACGAGACACAGGTGATGGACAGGTGAGACACAGGTGAGGGACAAATGAGAAACATTATTTCCAGCTCTATTCCTGTTTGTCATAAACGTTGTTGGGATGCTAACTGTTTGCTACATGCTAGCTCTAGCATTAGCATTCACTCAGTGACATGTTGATAGACTGTCCATCGTTAGAGGAAGCAGGTGTCAATCATGATGAGAGGGCGGGGCTTCTGACCTGTACCTGTACCTGAACTGACCCTTTAGCCATGGCTGCTGGTATCCATGGAAACTCATTATAACAACAGGAGGGATGAAGCGCCGTGATCGGCTGATTGTCTGAACCAACCAATGAGGAGGACAAAGTGGGAGGAGCTTATGAATGAATCCTGTCTACAGGTTAAGCTGTTAATGAGCAGGTGTAGCAGAGTGTGTGTTATAGTGTGTGTTCCCGCGGCGGCAGCGTGTGCAGCACCTGGTCTAACAGCTGCAGCGCTCGGTGCAGGTGGACCTCCAGCCAGCAGGGGGTGTCCTTGATGCTCTGCCGTGGGTAATCACACCCCCAACCTTTAACGAAGCTCAGACGCACGATGCACAGCCGCCGCAGGTCGTCCACGCCCAGACCTGCCGTCGAGCACACACCTGGAGGAGGAGACAGGAAGTTAACAGCTGGAACATATCCAGAGACGACAGACAGACAGACACACAGACAGACCGGTGGACAGGTGGACAGGTGATACTCACTGACAGTAGGTGCGATCCCTCCAACACTGTTCGGACCTGGAATTGCACCAACAACTGTGGCCGCCTGAGTTTCTACAGCTGACTGAGCTGCTGCTGCCTGCTGCTGCATCTGTCTGTGACACTGACGCAGGTCAAACACCTGAGAGACAGGTGAGATAGGTGAGAGACAGGTACGAGACAGGTGGGACATGTGAGAGACAGGTGAGAGACCTTGATGTACGCTCCAGGGTAGATCTTATGAACTCCATCTCCCGGAGCTCGTCCCGCCTCCCGGTCCAAATACAAGCTCTGGACAAACACTGAGTGGTCGCTAAGGCAACGCATCCAGACGTCTCCCTCCCCCCGACACTCCAGCTGCACCCCCCGGCCGATGTGGAGCCTGGGGGACAAGAAGATGTTAAAAATGAGGACACGGACAAGACGACCTGAACCACAGCTCCTCCTGTTGGTCACCTGGCTCGGTGGCTGGAAGCCGTACGGTGGACGTTGCTCAGCTGTCCCAAACAGAACCGGTCTCCTCCTGAAGGGTCCACATAACCGTCCACTGTCACCAGCGGACAACTGGACTGGACCTTAAACATTTCACCCACCTGGACGTCCAACTCAAAGTAGGAGATGGAGCACCAGAACTCTGGCCCTGGAGGACAGGGAGGACAGAGAGGAGCACAAGGACAGTGAGGACATCTTCATAGAGACATGTGTACCTGAGGACATTGTCTGTTTCTGACCTGGGTGGTTGGACACCGGCTGAGGATATGGAGCAGTGCTGTGGTGCTGAGACCCTGCAGGAGGAGACATGACTTTAGAATAAAGCAGGACAGACACTGGAGACATATTGGACACGGTCACATGATGTCATACAGAAGTGAGTGTTGGGGGCATGGTGATGATGATGTAATGGAGGCTGATTCTGGAGGCCACGTCCACTGTGCTGAGGTCCTGGGCTGAAGGGGGTGGGGTGGTTACCTGTCCAGGTGACTGTAGAGACACAAGGCAAAGGTTTCATTAACGCTAAGAGTCATCCTGCTGCTAATCCACAGTTAGCATCATTAGTATCAGTTAACATCCGTTAGCATCAGCTAATGATCAGTTAAGATCATTAAGCATTCATTGGTATTGGTTAGCATCTGTCAGCATTAATACCAGTAAACACCAGTTAGCATTAGTTAGCATTAGCTAGCTTTAGTTAACATCATTTGACATTAGTTGGCTTCAGTTAGCGTCAGTTAGCATTAGCTAGCTTTAGTTAACATCATTTGACATTAGTTGCTTCAGTTAGCATCAGTTAGCATTAGTTAGCATTAGCTAGCTTTAGTTAACATCACTTGACATTAGTTGGCTTCAGTTAGCTTCAGTTACCTTCAGTCATCATTAGTTAGCACTAGTTAGCCTTTGTAAACATCAGTTAGCATTAGCTAGCATCATTTACCAACATAGCAACACACTACCAGGTTTGGGGGGGATGTTGTACTCAGAGCTCTGCTGGTGTGGGGAGGTGGGGGTGGGAGGGTGAGGAGGCTGGGGAGTGTGGGGAGGGTTGGGGTGAGGCGGGGTCACCCGGCCTCCATGGTTCTGAAGGGGGGCGATCTGGAGGAGGCCCTCTGGAGCCCCACTGGCCCCCCTGGTGCTCAGAGGAGTCATGGAGCTAATGCCTGATGGAGACACAGAAACATTAAAACCTTTAAAAACAGGAAGTGAAGCTGAAGCAACGACCACGGACATAAACACAGACGCCTCGCTGAGCGGGTTGGCCGCCATGTTGGAGGAGGCGACCCTGTCCAATACGAGTCACTGGGGTGAACTCCACGTCTCCTGTAAAGTGCCGCAACTTAATGTCTGTAACACGCAGCTGCCTCCTCCAATATGACGTCAATGAGGCGTCTATGTATGTCAATGGCAATGACAGCCTGGACTGACCTGGAGGAGACAGAGGCATGCTGGGATACATGCTGTAGGTGTCAGCGTGGGGGGGCAGGTCAATCACACAGTCCTGCATGAACTCCTCCTTTATCACCGACTGAGGACCTGAGGGAAGACGGGTTTCATTAAAAATGTATTAATATGTATTAATCTGTGACAGAAACAACTCGCTGCCAATGGTGATGCTAATGGAGATGCTAACGGATATGCTAATGGCGATGCTAAGGCTGATGCTAATGGTGATGCTAATGGAGATGCTAATGGAGATGCTAACGGATATGCTAATGGAGATGCTAAGGGTGATGATAATGGAGATGCTAATGGTGATGCTAATGGAGATGCTAACGGATATGCTAATGGAGATGCTGAGGGTGATGCTAATGGAGATGCTAATGGTGATGCTAACGGATATGCTAATGGTGATGCTAACGGATATGCTAATGGAGATGCTAATAGGGATGCTAATGGAGATGCTAACGGATTTGCTAATGGCGATGCTAAGGGTGATGCTAATGGAGATGCTAATGGTGATGCTAACGGATATGCTAATGGTGATGCTAACGGATATGCTAATGGAGATGCTGAGGGTGATGCTAATGGAGATGCTAATGGTGATGCTAACGGATATGCTAATGGTGATGCTAACGGATATGCTAATGGAGATGCTAATAGGGATGCTAATGGAGATGCTAACGGATATGCTAATGGCGATGCTAAGGGTGATGCTAATGGAGATGCTAATGGTGATGCTAATGGTGATGCTAGTGGAGATGCTAATGGAGATAATAATGGTGATGCTAGTGGAGATGCTAATGGTGATGCTAGTGGAGATAATAACGGTGATGCTAGTGGAGATGCTAATGATGATGCTAGTGATGATGCTAATGGAGATGCTAAGGATGATGTTGAGGGTGATACTAATAACGTAGCTAATGGCAATACTAATTGAAATGCCACTGGAGATGCTAGTAGCATTGCTAAGAGTAGATTTCCGCTCTTGGTGAGTGTTAGCATCTGTTAGCAAGTCAATAAATAAGTCAGACTCAACATTTTTTCGCTGAATAAACGACAGATGACAACGAGCAGCTTCTAATGAGCTTAATGAACAAGTGAAACACTTCCTGGATAATGACGATGTTCATCCTGAATCTGACCAATCAGGACAGGACAGGAAGTGTCCCAGTCTGACTCGTCCTTGTGTGAACGCTGACAGACTAAACTGTTTCTGTGTGAAACACAAACATAGACGAACAAGGACGAACTGACAGGAAGTAGTTCAAACCTCCTGATGCTGGGACTGGAGGGTTATGTTCTGATCAGCTGATCTGATGTTTACATCAACATTCAAAGTAGGCAGGTGTTTGGGGGGCGGGGCCACCCTCTCATAGCTGTGTGTGTGGGGTTACCTGCCATTAGTATTGCTAATGGAAATGCTAACTGAGATGTGAAGGTGGAAATGGAAAGGGTCACCTGTGCAAGTGGGTGGGGCCACCTTCTCGTAGTGGTAGTGGGGGGTTATTGTGCTAGTGGGGGGGTAGGGTACCTGTGGTGGTGGTGGGGGCGTACCTGTGGTGGTGGGGATTGGGGCGTACCTGTGGTGGTGGGGGTGGGGGCGTACCTGTGGTGGTGGGCGGGGCCACCCTCTTGTAGTGGTGGTGGGGGCGTACCTGTGGTGGTGGGCGGGGCCACCCTCTTGTAGTGGTGGTGGGGGTGGGGGCATACCTGTGGTGGTGGGCGGGGCGTACCTGTGGTGGTGGGCGGGGCCACCCTCTCGTAGTGGTGGGCGGGGCGTACCTGTGGTGGTGGGCGGGGCGTACCTGTGGTGGTGGGCGGGGCCACCCTCTCGTAGTGGTAAGGGTTGACACAGACGCTGTCGTACTTGAGGTCGAAGGCGAACTGACAGAACTTGACGTGTTTGAGTTCGTTCTTGTGGAGGTCAGGCCAACGCCACAGACGTGCATAGATGACGTGAGGGAAACCTTTACGACCCGCTACCTGTACAGGTGAGACAGGTGAGACAGTCTTTGAGGAAACGTCCATCCTGGAAGTTTAAATAAAGTTTGTGAGGACAGAGTGAGTCATGGAGAACAGGTTACCATGGAAACCCTGTGTCTGTGTGTGAGGATACATTCATGACATCATGTCTGACCTGGACGTGTCCTCAGGTGAAGGACAGGACAAGACGCTGCAGACTAAACAACTTGTCCTTTCACAATAAAAGCACGTGTGTTCATTTGATTGTGAAAGGGTGTGAGGAGGAAGTAGCAGACTGCTCTTGTTCTGCTATCTCTGTGAGGACCGACCGCCTGGAGCTCAACACAGAGTCCTCACAAACACACAAGAACCAGCAACACACACACTCTGTCTGGCTTCACTTAAACCACCTCCTCCTCCTCCTCCTCCTCCTTCCTGAGTCCCAGACAAAACAACCCAGCCCTCCTCTTCTACCTCCTCTACTTCTCTTCTTCTTCTACCTCCTCTCTCGTATTTTCTTGTATGTTCTGTGGAGATCCACAGGTTCCCGTGTTGAATGGGTTGTAGTGGAGGAGGAGGAGGTTCTGGAGGAGAAGGGGGTCTAGATTAACAGCTTCTAAAGCACAAGGTTCTAGAGGAGCAGCTTTCTGATTGACCAGTTAATGATAAGGAGGACGTCCCACCTGCAGCCGTCCGTCCAGTGTCCTCTGGATGGTCACACACTTGCTGGGATGGACTCCATTGGTGGTTACCGCGGTGATGAGGGAGTCCAGCTCGTCCTTCTTCTCCTTCAGCTTCTTCACCAGACTCTCGATCGCCCTCTTAGCGAAGCCCTCGTTCTCTCCACCCTGACGGTGGCACATCAGGCTGTGGACGATGCTGAGACAGGCGTCAGCGCTGCTGGGGGCGGGGCCAAGCACCGACATGGTCACCTGGGGGGGGGCGGTATTGATCTGTGATCAGATCTGAGTCAGACAGACAGACAGACGTTGAGAGCCTCTCTGGTTCAGTTAAATGTGGATTTATAAATGAATCATAAAATGACATCACTGCCATGGACTGGTGACGTCACCAGCTCAGACCTGTCGCTCGTCGCTGATTGATTGACGGGTTGATTGATCGGGTCTGACTCCAACAGTCTCCGCTGCATCAACAGTTGATCCACCAGCTCCAGTGCTCAGCGGCCGCTCTCTGCTTCACTCCCCGGGGCGAGGCTTTCTCCGCTCGGCTGGGATCCGCCGCCTGCGTCGGTGAGGCTGGAGGTCCGTGTGTCGGTGTGTCCGCGTGTCCTCGGTCTGATCCAGACTGTCTCCGTCTCACCGGGAGGGGGGGGGGGGGGGGGGGGGGGGGGCTGTGTCATGCTCACCAGACAGCCAGACATAACAGGAAGTCTGGCCACCTACGCGACCAACAAAATAAGAGCACACGGAGAGAACCGAGAGAAACGTCGGTACACGGAGATACTCGGCGACACGTTCAGACTTTTATTTTACCAACAACACAGACCTCCGCCTGTAATACAAGAGTAATAGATGATAACTCTTATAAATGATGAGCAGTCCTTAATCGATCCGAACTCGCCACACAGACTCAACTCCAGACACCGGATCAAAACTATCACTTTTTTTTGTATATTGCTGCATTAGCTTTTATTTTGAAGGCTCGGACCGGAAACACGTTTTCCTCCGTTGACGCGCCGTCAAAAAGTTTGTTTGTGCGCGTGACTGCTGTTGAACGTGAGAGCGCCAATCACAGCTCTCCTCTGTGCGCGCGCGTGTGTGTGTGAGAGACGCTGACAGGCCGATGGACAGACGGACTACAGCGACATCTGGTGGTAATTACAACAAACAATTATTTTATTGTTACTCATCCATTCATTCATCCTGTGAAGGCTCATGGGGGTCTGGAGTCTATCCCAGCTGTGACTGGTCTAGAGGGGGGTCCACCCTGGACAGGTCTCCAGTCTATCCCAGCTGTGATTGGTCTAGAGGGGGGTCCACCCTGGACAGGTCTCCAGTCTATCCCAGCTGTGACTGGTCTAGAGGGGGGTCCACCCTGGACAGGTCTCCAGTCTATCCCAGCTGTGACTGGTCTACAGGGGGGTCCACCCTGGACAGGTCTCCAGTCTATCACAGGACTAACACAGAGAGACAGAATCACCAATGAACCTAAGCAGCATGTCTTTGGACGGTGGGAGGAAGCTGGAGAACCTGGAGAGAACCCACACAGACACAGGGAGAACATACAGACTACACGCAGAGAGGAACCAGTAGAACCATGGATTAGAACCCAGAACCTTCTGCTGGGACGCATCAGTGATGACACCACACCACTGGGACGCCATTTATTGTCGTAGTAGAATTCATATTCATATTTTTATTTTGACTTTAGCCTTTTTTCCAACATTACTATTATAATTATTTCATTATTCTCAGTATTTATTTATTATTATTACCCAACAGTGGAAAGAACAGCTTCCGGGTCCCGTTAGAGCGCGTGACATTTTAGATCAAAATATGTTTCGATTTTTTTTTCTTTAATTATTAACTTTTAAATAATTTACTGATTATTCTGTTATTTCCTTTAATATATAAGATCCATTAATATAGTTGATACACAGAGCAGATGTAGGTTTTATAGATAGATGCTGCTTTTATTTATTCCACTAATGGTGGTTATTGTTCCTTTAACATTATGATTTACAGTCATGACTCGGTTCGTTCTTTTGATCGTCTCCTGGAGGAACAGATTTAAATCGGCTGATTTTCCGGTGGAGTTCTGAACGCGGTTGCAGATATTCTGGACGGAGCTGAGGTTCGGACTAGACCGACGACGGCTGCAGGTATCTGGACAGGTGAGGCTGCTCAGCTGGCTACCATGACCCGTGGATGCAGAACTTGTTGAACTTGTAAAAACTTGTTGCGGTATAATTAATTTTAAGTTGTTGGCGGGACGGGGGCAACCAGATAGCTAACTTTAGCCCGTTAGCATTAGCATTAGCTAGCGAGAGAACGTGGCGGCAGCTCAAACTTAACGTTTCTCGGACTCACGGTGACTCAAACATGATTAACGGACCAGAGTTTATCACCAGATGATCAATTAATATATTTGACTCATATTTGAACTCAAGGGCAGCTTTTATTTTTAACTTTTAACGGTTTGAACGCTCGTTTAATCGGAGCATAGCGGGTGGTGCGTTCAGGGCCTCCGTGTGTGGTGTTTAAGGTCCCAGACAAACTGAGTCAGTTTAGTTTCACCGGATCTTGGGGCGCTGTTATTCTCAAGATCAACCCGGAGCTCAGTCTTGTCTTAATCCGCCCGCAGGTGAACGAGGTTCGGCTCAGTCGATGGATCCATCAGAGCCCGTAGCGCTGCATCTGAGCGGAACGTCAGAGGTTTCCCTCCACGAGCGGTGCGAGACCAGGAAGTGACATTTTAATGTTTGAACTTCCGGATTCAAATCATGTAATGAAATCAACCCCGCCCCCCAGGTTCTCGCGGGTGCTGCGGGATCAGCTAACCTGGTCCAGGAAGTGGACATCTGACCGGGTCCTGCAGCACAGGTCATGTGATCAGGCTGGTCCTGGATGTCCTCAGTGGACATGTGATGGACCGTCTTTCTGTCAGCGGACCCACAGTGTCTGGATGCGTCTCGGCAGGAAGACGGTGTCTCGCCGCTGCTCGTCCTCAGGACCTCGAGGTTTCTGGAGCTTCAGGAACAAGTACAGGTGGAGACGAAGGGGTGAGTATCGGTCATCACCATAGTGACCACACATCAGTCTCACCTGTCCTCCATCTATCAACCTGTCCCCACCTGTCCTCCCTGTTCAGGACAACTTAGACGGTGGCTTCTTCAGAGGACACCGCTCCAGAGCCTGACAGCAGGTGATTCAGGTTCGGGTCACATGACTGGAACAGGAAGTAGGAGCACTCGGGTTGATCATGTGACCACCTGCTGGTTAATAACTTCATTGATTTTCTTCTCAGGACAAAGACAGCGGAGACTGAAGCTGCGGGGGGGCGGGGCCACGTCCTTCAGGGGGCGTGGCCGTAACAAACACAAGGCACCAACAAAGAAGCAGCTGGACGCAGAGCTGGACAAGTACATGTCCATGTCCAAGAGCAGACTGGACAGAGAGCTGGACAGATACATGTCCATGTCCAGGAGACATCTGGATGCACAGCTGGACGACTACATGGCGATGGCTGGACAGTCTCAGCTGGACTGGGACACTGAGACACTGAGACACTGAGGAAGATGTTGTCCTGTAGGGTTTGTTTTTCTGTTTCCATCCTTGGTTCAGGAGCTGATTGGTCGGTGGGTGTCCTGGTCTCAGCAGCTGATTGGTTCCTGCTGCAGGCGCTGTGATTGGTTTTTGTTAGTTTGAGTTTTCTGTGTTTACTTCACTGACCTCTTTGAGAGTAGGAGCTCTGATGTTCATGTTTAGTTCAATAAAAGTTCTCCATGTTTCTTGTGATTATTTATTATTTGGATTCTTGATCCAGACACATAAAGATGAACGTGCAGACAGAACACAGGGATTCATCCATTCATCCATTCATCCATTCATTCACTCTCTAACCAGTCAGCTGATTAAAACAACCCCTGGGACATGAGGCCTGAGAGTTGTCTGACAGGAAATGAATGAGGGGCAAAGGTCACAGAACCAAACTACACACTCAATCAGCTGATCGATCAGTGATTGACAGCGTCTTCTTAGGCTGTGGACAGGAAGTCAGAGGATGAATGAATGAACCCTCACACTGCCCTCCTGTGGTGTGTCATGGTGCTGCTGCTTCCACATTCATCAGGCGTAAGGATCAATGTTACATTTAAATCAGAATTAAATATAAATAATAATGAACATTAAATTACAGATAATTAGGTTTATTTGTGCCGTAAAGGTCTGACTCCCCCTGCACTCTCATTGGCTGCTCTCTGGATCATGTTCAGGTTTCAGCTTCCAGCTTCCTAGAAGGAACCTCGGACAGAAATAACTGGGAGCCGGTCTGAGGCAGTCGAGGGCCAAGGGCCAGCTGGCCCCTGAGAGAGAGAGTGAGAGGGGTCAGATACCAGAGGGTTCATGGATCATGGAGCTGATTTAGGATCTGGTTCTGATCCAGGCTCTGCAGTCAGTAACGGTTAAATGTGGAGCAACAACAAACAAAACAACAACAAACAATTAGAAACACAACAACCAACACTGACCTACTTCCTGTCCGTCCTCTTAAGGGTTCCCTCTGAAACTGACTGAGTCACTTCTAAATAAAACTCTGACTCATCAACAACATTCAGACCTGGTTTCATGGGGGGGGGGGGGGTCTCAGAAACATTAACTGCTACACGTGCAGAGTTCAGACATCAGATCAGATTTAAATAATAACATGTATAAATGTGTTTTCTGTGAAATAAATAAAGTTATGTGTGTGAACACATGACTCTTATGTAAGTGTCCTCAGAGACAATCAGTAACCAGCTGTGGATCAATCATCACACTTCATATCTTCTGTGTTTATCAATCCCATGATGCCGCGGGGCTGCAGCAGGGGAACGGTCTGCACATGCTCAGAGCACATGTAGTGGATCAGTGTGTAATGTTATGTAAGGTGAGGAAGTGTATGTTCAGACTGGAAGCTACACAACGGTTCATACGTTAACGACACTTAATGAACATTTACTACAGTTACAGCCTATGGTTACTGCCATATGCTAGCTGTCCCACAATGCATTTCACTGATGGCCCCAGAGTCGCTCGTTCATCTGTTCATCTCTGATTGGCTGATGTCTGGACTGAGTTCATTGATCTTTGTTTACTGTTTCCAGACTGAAGTGTCCACATACTTTTGGCTACATGTTTCCAGAGCTGCTCACTCAGCCGTTGGCCATGACTTCCTGCCATGTGCTCCCTCCTCACATTCCTCCCCCAGAGGGGTGTGAGGAGGGAGGAGGATAAAAACAGAGTCTCTCTGTTTGAATGAAGAAATGAACTGAGTGACCTGCAGAGCTGCTTTGATTCAGCCCATCATTAAATATCAGATCAACCAGAAAAATAAAAGGAGGAGAAGAACCACCTGGTCTCACCTGCTCTCACCTGGTCTCACCTGTGCATCCACCTGGTCTTAATGTCCCTGTGTCTCCACATGCGTCCCCAGCCAGCTCTGTAGATGTGATCTCAGTGTGTGTGTCTGTAAATGAGCAGCATTGCCATCATGTGGTCAGTAGAATATTAATGGATCTCTACCTGCCTCCATTTTACCTGTTGTGAGTTATCAGAGTTTTGGAAAAGTCTTTTTGACAAACATTCAGTTTCATTTTAAAACAGGAAAGAACTGGTTTAGTTTTTTTACTGTTTACTGTCACTTCTCCTGTCAGTGGTCATAATGTTGTGGCTGGTCTTTATATGTATATAAATAAAGAACACACCCTGCTGTTTACCGTAGGCTGACTCACCAACGAGGAAGAGAACGAGGAAGTGTTTGAGTTTAACGCCAGTAGAAACATGTTTAACTGCTCAGTGACGGACAGTAAAAACTAATTTAACTGTCACTGAAATGTTTCTACTCTGTGAACATGACAATAAAGTGTTTGAATCTTGATATATCGTGATTCAAAGTGTTTCTGTTATTTAGCCCACTGCCTTAGAGTGTCAAAACATTAGGAACACGTGTCAGTACTACTGGTATAATTCTTCAAAATGAAAACACAGTTGAATCAACATCTCTCTGTGTGTTATTACAAACTAAAGCTGAACACCAGAACCACCACGGAGACTTAGAGCAGAGCTGTTTATTATAATATAAAGATAAATATAATCCAAGATAAATAAAGAGCAGATAAAATGGTGGACTTTTATTTCCAGCTCAGTATTGTTGTTCACACACAGGAAACTTCAGCCGGCCGCTCTGATTGGCTGCCGTACCACGTGGTGGCGGTGATAGTAGCTCCTTATATGGTCACGAGGCTCTCCCTCTGACTGGAGCATCGGGTTCAGGCCGCAGGGCTGGTTCTGAGAAACGGAAATGTACACGGTGTCCTACCGCAGACACACACACACACACACACACACACACACACACACACACACACACACACACACACACACACACTACGCTACCTACACACACACACACGCTCCACCATCATCCCTGTATTATTTAATAGTTGAATGTTTAATAAAGGTTTGATTAAAGGAGCCGCGCTGTTTGTCTCGTGTCTCTTTGTTTTGCTGCACTCTCTCTCTTATGTAATGTCCATTTAGACGGAGCCGCTCACATCCGCGGCGCGAAGGGGTGGAGGCGGGAAAATAGAGCTGCGACCCCACGAGTCCTAGCTCCATTTTTAGAAAAACTCAATTGTAATATTGTAAAAACGTATTGAAGCGTTAGTCTGAAGATTCGCTGTGAGCCTCTGATGTGAGATCGAGGTTTATTAGGAGAAACATGGCTCGCCTCCCCCCCATTGTGACTTGGTACAGTCCACAACACGTCAGCCATTGTTTACAAATCAAGGAGCTGCTGTTAGTGCCGAGCGGCGTGCTGAGCGCGAGGAGCGGCCCGCGGCTCTCATTCATCCCGAGAACGAGCTCCAGATCCCGCAGAAACTCGACGACCTCCTCCGCCGCCATGCCGTGCCGGAAGGAGAACTACATCCTCCTGGAGCAGTCCGTCACCGTGGACTCCAAGGAGGTGGACGCGCTGGTGACGAAGATCGGGGAGGCGCTGCAGCTTCACAACAACAGCGGCGGTCACCAGAAGACGGTGTCCGTGTCCGTGTCCTGTCTGCACGGGCTCACCGGTGGCGGCGGCTCCGGGAAACCGGCCGCCGGCATCAGCGGCAGCGCAGCGGCTCCGGTCCAGAAACGCCACGGCTGCTGCATGCGGCTCCGGAGCCGGAGACACCGGGGGAGCAGCCGGGCGAGCCCGTACAACATCCCCGGGTCCACCGGCGAGCAGGACTGGGACCAGATCAAACCGTGGAACAGGAAGCGGATCAGCGTGGAGGAGGACGACCCGCACCGGCTCCTCCAGGAGCTCATCCTGTCAGGGAACCTGATCAAAGAGGCCGTGAGGAGGCTGCAGTTCTCCGCCGCAGACTGTGGAGACTTCCCCAGGGCGGCGGACAATGTGCCCTGCTGATACCGGGAGGGACACACCGGGACAGACAATGGCCGAGCACAGACTCAGAGACCGGGACAAACCCGGTCCCACCGGAAGTTTTTTCATTTCAAACATTTTTCATCGACGTGTCTGAGCGTCATGCTGTTAGCTGTTAGCCTAGCTAGCTAGCTGGCTAGCCGCCCGGCTAATGAGGCGTGTTGTTTATGTTTGAATGTGTCGGGGGGAGGAGGGGGGGGGGGATCGGGAGGGGGGTAGTTTGTAAAGAGAGGCGGAGTCACGTGATGGAGTCTGGACCAGAACAATGAACTCTTCTTCTTCTGTTTTAGTCTGAGATGAAACAGGAAGCTGATGGATTGATTTACTGCCACTATACACCTGTTAGCAGTTAGCCTAGCTAGCCGACGCCATGTTGGATACTGGTGTGTTTACAGTCTCAGGAGTCGCCCCTCCCTCTCTTCATTGTGTCGGTCACCGGGCTCCTCCTCCTCCAGCTGATCACTGTTTGTTGGTGACTCTCGGGGAAAATGGCCGCCGTCACGTGACAGCTCTTCGTGGTGCTTTCAGGACTTCTTTGAGGAGTTAGTTGTTTTTGTATTAGTGTGAAAAAGAATCAGCTCGACTACTTCGTACCGGAGTATCTGATCCTGTTCCTGAGTTTTCAGGACTTTTTTTTCTTGTCTTAATAAACTCGTCTGTTTTCCATTTCTGTCTCGTGTCCTACATCTGACTCATTATCAGACTATTTATAGAACAGCTGTTGTTGTTGAGGCTGCAGCACTCTGCTGTCTGATCTGTCATCTGGGTCAAATATGAGTTTAAATATGTAGGCAGATCTATTTCAGTATATTTTAATCAATTTACAGTTTGCTTTAAAATCCATTATTTTTTTCTTTTTAAATTCTCAAATGAAAATTAAAACCTTTATGCTGTAGTCAAAAAGTAAACAGAAATCAGAATAATTGTTTTGTTGCTGTTGCTCCTATAAAGTTGGCAGAGCAAACAAAAATATCTGAAAGTAAGATGCATTTAAAGTAAAAGGAACAATACACAGAGGTAAATGAACGGCGTCTGAAGGGTTAAAGGTGGTCAGAGTGACCCGGGCTCAGTGGGAGGAGTTCTAAAGTCTGATGTCCACAGGCAGGAATGAGCTCCTGTGGGGTTCTGTGCTACGTTTGGGTAGAATGAGTCTGTTACTCCAGGTTCTCCTCAGACTGACCAGTGGGTGGAGGAGCTGTCCAGGATGGTCTCCACTCTTTGTTCAGTCTGTTAGCGTCTGCTGTCCCAGCATGCAACGGTGCACAGGAGTGAACTGGCCACCACACACTAATAGGACATCCTCAGCATGGTCTGACAGACGCTGAAGGACCTCAGTCTCCTCAAACAGTAGAGATGACTCTGGTCCAGCTGGAAAGACTGGCCGTTACTACATTAAAGAACCAAAGGTCAATTAACTGGTTAACTTAAACCAGGAAGTAGACAGACCCTGATGTTAGTGCTGAATGTGTCAGACAGAGGGCAGCAGAACTCCACCAAGCCCTCAGAACACGCATGACATTATATTCAGTTATATTCTGACATACTGGGTCAGAGGTCAGAGGTCAGGCTGCAGGTACTGATCGTGTTCTGTCGTAATAATGAACATAAAACAAATGAGCTCACGTCATCAGTCTTTGCTGAAACAAAGACAAAGACTGATCCTTCCAGAACCAGTTCTCCAGGTTCTTGGTCTATGGAAAGAACCTGGAGAACCTGAGAACCATAGTGTTTAAAGTGTAAATGTATGCCAGAGACAAAGACGATCAGTTGTGACCCAGTTAGACCGTCCAGGTTCTGGTGGGAGTGTCCAGCAGCTTCCTGGACAGAACTGGGTCAACGAGGAGTCCCATGCTGGGAATTCTGTGCAGGCAGAGCAGGTGGGAAGAGCTATCTGGTCCAGACCTGGAGAACGTCAGCGGGTCAGAGTTAGGACCCAGTTCTGGTTCTGAACCAGAGGAGGGTTTAGATCAGGCCTCATTACCGTCTCTCTGTTACTGCAGGACGTTTGGTGAAGTTAACTGACTGCTGGCCAGAGGATTTGGACCGGTCCTCTGCTAGCGTTAGCATTAGCGTGTCTTTTTTACTTTAGTTGTGTTTCAGGACTGACGTGTCACGGTCGTATGAGCTTCATCTTTAGTGAAGAACCAATGACTCTCTGGGCATATACATGTTTTCCTCACTGTCTGACGTTAAATCAGATTAAATGACTGATGTCTTCAGACGTTGCTTCAGTATTTCCACATAATGTTCTTTCCTCATGACGCCGTCTATCTTATGAAGAGGACCAGTTCCTCCTGCATCAAACAGCCCCACATCATGATGCTAGCACCCCCACGTCATGATGTTAGCACCTCCACATCATGATGTTAGCACCTCCACATCATGATGCTAGCACCCTCACGTCATGATGCTAGCACCCCCACGTCATGATGTTAGCACCCCCACGTCATGATGTTAGCACCCCCACATCATGATGCTACCACCCCCACGTCATGATGCTACCACCCCCACGTCATGACGCTAGCATCCCCACATCATGATGCTAGCACCTCCACGTCATGATGCTAGCACCCCCACGTCATGATGCTAGCACCCCCACATCATGATGCTAGCACCCCCACGTCATGATGCTAGCACCCCCACGTCATGATGCTAGCACCCCCACATCATGATGCTAGCACCCCCACGTCATGATGCTAGCACCCCCACGTCATGATGCTAGCACCCCCACATCATGATGCTAGCACCCCCACATCATGATGCTAGCACCCCCATACTCCACAGATGGGACGGTGTCCTCAGGCTTACCAGCTTCCCTCTTTATCCTCCAGATGTAACGATGGTCATTATGGATCATCAGAGCACAGGACATGTCTCCAGATATGAAGGTCTTTGTCCCTGTGTAATCTGTCCTTTTCATGTCGCTCTTGGAGTAATGTCTTCTTTCAGTCCATGTGGGTCCAGGACTGGTTTCACTGTGGAGAATGACGCTCTCTGAGCAGCTTCAGCATCATCTAGACGAGCTCTTTAGCTTTTGTTCTTGATTCACACGTTCGTCTCTGGGACATAGAAGCCGTGTCCGTCCTGAGCTATGATGGCTGGACATCATGGCATCTCTACTTGTGTATAATCGTTTGAGCAGATGAACGTGGCTTCTTCAAGCATCTGGACATTGTCCCCAGGATGAAGCAGACTGGAGGAGCTCCATGATTCTCTTCCTGACATCTTGGCTCATTTCTTTTGATTTTCTCATCATGTCAAACAAGGAAGCAGCGTTTGAGGTGGAGCCTTAAAATACATCCACAGGTGATGCCTCCAGTTAATCACATGATGTCTGTTAACCTATCAGAAGCTTCCAAAGCCATGACGTCATCATCAGGGCTTTCCTTCATTGGTTAAAGACACAGTGATCTTTGTGTATGTAAACTTCTGACTTTGAAGAAAGTTATAAAAAGTTCTCTGCCTCATTATTGTGACATTTAGCAAATAGAAATAATTTTAGTGATTTGATCTAGAACAGGAGCTTTAGTCTGATTTAACTTCAGACAGTGACGAAGAAAAAAGCTTCATGTGTCTTTAACACAGTAAACATGTGGTTTCAGTTTATATTAACACAGATTCAGGACATGATGCAGGAGTGACTCAACATGCTAATGTCAGTATGCTAACATCAACATGCTAATGTCAGTATGCTAACATCAACATGCTAATGTCAGTATGCTAACATCAACATGCTAATGTCAGTATGCTAACATCAACATGCTAACTGATATTTACCATTTAAACAATTTCCTTTAAGGATTAAATAAAGTTAGCATACCTCAGCATGCTAACAGCACGGTCGGGCGGAGCAGCGTGAGTGATACTGAAACCTGATTGGAGCTCAGGATGTCACAGCATGAGGTGTACGCTAGCTGACTGTCAGGTTTAGGACCCGCTGCAGTCACCTTCAACAATCTATTAACTCAGAGAGAAGACACAGAGTCAGCAGTTTTGTCATACTCATCGATGAGCAGAACGAACAGAGATGCACTCAGGTACAATCTCCGAACATTCTGGGTTGCTCTCGTTCGCTCCTCTCTTTTTATTACGCTTAGGGAGGTCCCTAGTTACATGGGTGCAGTTAGTCTACAAAGGGAAGACAACTCTCTATTTTCGTTACACATAACACAGGTAGTGCTGAAGGTCGGAACAGGGACTCCTCAGAGACGGCGAGGAATTAGCTCAGCCATGCTCCCACAGCTGGAACGTCTTCAATGCTGTCCTCCCTGGCACAAATCAACTCAGCAAACAAAAACAAGTCATCTCAGGGTCGAACTGACCCTTCACAGTTTAAGAATAGGTCAGCACATAGCGTGTGATTCTTGCAAGCAGATACACGATAAATGTATTTACAGAAAACTCTAACACTAACGTTAGCTCTGCACGTCTTCACGCTGCGTCCATGAACGCTAGGATATGTGAAGGCCGTCGCTGACCTCAGGAGAAGGATGTCGCTGCGTGACTGAGCTCAGAGAGGCGACAGGAAACAGCTGCAGGACTCTTTAGGCTTTTAAAGGTGAGACATGAAAACACAACAAGAACTCAACATGACCGAGAGCTGCAGGCAGCAGATGATTCACGGAGGCTGCAGCTTCTCAGGGTGTTTCTGTTCCTGGACAGAATATTAGGAACATGGAGAGATTTAAGAAAAGAAAACAAAGAGAACAACAACAGATTTCTAAACTTATTGTTTTATTGAAGGGAAGAAGTTTAAGTTCACAGACAAATAACATGTTTTACGGCGGCTTCATCAGGATCAGGACGGAGTCTGTTAGTTTTTCTGGTCGGGACGCCGACACGGAGAAAACAAATGAATGAGATGATATGAATGTTTACTCATAAAGACATGACTCTATTGGCCCTACGTTATGTGGCCCTGTGTGGCCCCTGCAGGCTCTAACCCGTCTACGCTGGATCAGGTGTCGGGGCCTTCGGTTCTACCACCACAGCTCGTCCCCCCCGCTGCTCCGGGTGCTGGCCCTCTCTCGGCCCTGCAGCCTCACCATCTCCAGGACGCTGCGGGCATAGGTGTCTCTCAGGTTGACTCCGCCCCCTCCCCCCGGCGACGCCTCGCCCACCGAGCCGCGGGCCAACCTCCTCAACGCCTCGCTGTGGCGGGCGGCGGCCTCCTTGACCTTCAGGGCGAAGTAGCAGGCCGAGAAGCGGTCGTTGATGATGGCGATGGGCAGCGCCAGGATCAAGATGCCCGACAGGATGCAGAGGAACGCCAGCACCTTCCCCAGCGCCGTGTCGGGACGGACGTCGCCGTAGCCCACCGTGGTCATGGACGTGGTCGCCCACCACCAGGCGGCCGGGACGCTGCTGAATGTGGACGAGGGACGGTCGTGCTCCAGAGCAAAGACCACCGCCGCAAAGATGGAGATACCGACGGCGAGGAAGAGGAGCAGGAGGCCGACCTCCTCGTAGCACTGAGCGATGGTCAGACCCAGACACCGGAGACCTGGAGGACAGAGGACGGAGACAGAGAGACAGTGGGGGACATATTTTAAATTTTAATCAGATTTAATCGTCAGGTTTCATCCATAAACTGATTCATGAGAATTTGTTGTTTCTGTCGTTTCCTCTGGAGACGAAGCAGAAAATAAATCAGCTTCACACCCAGAATGACTCGACGTGTCCTCTGAGACAACGAGGACAATAAACTGAGCTCCTCTCATCCTGATGAAGCTTCTGACGTCACTATTATATTAGCTACTTAAAATGGAGCCCCGCCCTTTAATGCTGAGGGGCGGGGCATACCAGGGGGAGGGGCGTCCACAGGCTGCTCTTGGTCCTCTTTCAGCGTCTGGACGTCGTGGAGATTAATATTTTGAGTTAATCATAAACTATTTCTCACTCTACGTCACCACTACCAGCAGAGCTCACTGGTTAAACGATAGCAACTTTTACAGCTTCAGTAAACTTCTCATTCTTTCACCTGAAACACATGATCTTCTGTCTCCACAGCTCAACGTCTCTTCTTCACTGGTGGAGAAGATGCGGTGGAAGCGGCGTCTGCATTAGAGGCGCCATCTAGTGGCCAGTTGTGTCATTACAACTGATTCAGAGCCACAGAGGACACATTTATAAATAATGATCAAACATGAACCTCCTTCTCCTCTTCCTCCTCCTCCTCCTCTTCCTCCTCCTCCTCCTCCTCCTCCTCATCCTTCTCCTCCTCCTCATCAGATCTAACCCTCCTGCAGACGTTAATGAAGCGTTTCCTCTCAGGTTTGCGTCTCCATCTTCTATTATTCAGCGTCCTTCAGATCAAAGCGTCTTCGCTCTGACACACATTATCTTTCTCTGAAGGATTTCATCATAAACATGATTTTCTCTCTCTCCTCTTCATCGTCCTTAGAAACCCTCCGGCTGTAATCTGACGCCAGCAGAGCTTCCTCCTCACGTCATGGATTTAAAACAAAGATTCAGCTGCTGATGTTTGTGTGTCGTCCTCAGACGGACTAACGTCAGCAAAGAGAAGCTCTACGTTTAGATGAGGGACGGTAAAATCATTTCAGTTTTGTTCACGTGTTTCTGTTTCTGTGATGAAAGAGATGAAACCAAATGAGAGGAAGTTCAGCACAGTTATCCTGAAGCTCTACAGCTGCTTTTATCCTCGCTAACAAACACAGGTTCAGGTCTTCGTTAAAGACTTCCTCACTACGTCTCAGCGTGTCTGCAGACTTCCTCCTGACACCATCCTTCACTGATCCACTGACAACACAGACGTAAATACATCCCACAGTCTTCAGGTGTTAATGAGCCTTGAAACGTCAAACCAGAAACAGGAAACAAAACACAACCTCATGACACCTGTACATCAGCTGACCCGTCTCTGAATCCATGACGTGAGGAGGAAGCTCTGCTGGCGTCAGAGACGGGTCAGCTGACCCATCAGCTGACCCGTCTCTGACCCGTCTCTGACCCGTCTCTGACCCGTCTCTGGCCCTCGCTCAATAAAGTTTAGATGTAGAGGAACATTTTTCTGATCTCACCCGTCGAGTGTCGTCCCAGCTTCAGCATCCTCAGCGTCCTGAGGAGGCGGAGGACCTGCACCACGCGGCCCATGTCCTCCAGCTCCATTGTCCCCCCATGGAGACTCTCCACCACCACCGTGACGTAGAAGGGCAGGACGGCGAGCAGGTCGATGATGTTGGGAACGCTCCGGCTGAAGCGACACTTGTCTCTGACGCAGAGGAACCTCAACGCCAGCTCGCCGGTGAACCACATCACGCAGACATACTCCAGGACGTCCAGCAGCGGCGGGGCGTCCAAGTCCTCCCCGAGGTCCAGCGATATCAGCACCATGTTGACCACCGACACCGCCACGAAGAAGACCGAGAGCGAGCCAAAGGTGCGAGCGGCACGAGACGACTCTGGTTTCTCCAGAAGGTCCCAGAGGCGGCGGCGCAGAGCGGAGCAGGCTGCGCCCACAAAGTCTTCATCGCCATCATCATCGGCCTCGAAGTCCTGGTGTACGTCCAGGGTCTCCTTCTGCTCCTTGTGGCGGTAGTAGCGCTCTCTGCAGCAGGGGTCGATGTGGAGCTCGTCAATGCCCCAGTACTGGATCTCCTGCAGGAAGGAGATCTCACACAGCTCCTCCCTGACGTGGAGGCGACCCGTCCGGTAGAAGTTCATCACGTATCTGCCAACAAACACCGGGAGTTAGCATAGTTAGCATAGTTAGCATAGTTAGTGTAGCTGCATCCTCTAACATCCCTGAGGCTGCTTTGTTTCCACTCTGGTTAACCCAGCATATAAACTATCAGCTGTAGCAGCTGCTGTTGACGTCAGAGGAATCAGGACTCAAACCTTCTCAGCTCCAGGAAGCGTCCGTCACGGCTGCGTCTCATTGGATCAAAACAACGTTTGTGTTTTCTGTCATCAGCTGCTTTTGTCTCTTGTTGTTCTCTGGTCTCTGCTACAATAGAAGCTGATTGAAACCGAGGAACAGAGGAACCAGTTCTACTCTAAACCCATCGAGTCCGTCTTTACTTTTGAAATTTACTACAACATTAAGTTTTAAAGCTGCTTCTGATCAGAACTGAGTTAGAGATGAAGACCAGATAAACCAGGACCCTGGTCTCCATGACCCTGGTCTCCATGACCCCGGTCTTTATGAACCCTGGTCTCCATGACCCTGGTCTCCATGACCCCGGTCTCTATGGACCCTGGTGTCCATGACCCTGGTCACCATGACCCCGGTCTTTATGAACCCTGGTCTCCATGACCCTGGTGTCCATGACCCCGGTCTGTATGGATCCTGGTCTCCATGACCCTGGTCTCTATGGACCCTGGTCTCCATGACCCTGGTCTCCATGACCCCAGTCTGTATGGACCCTGGTCTCCATGACCCTGGTCTCTATGATCCCGGTCTCTATGGACCCTGGTCTCTATGATCCTGGTCTCTATGACCCTGGTCTCTATGGACCCTGGTCTCTATGACCCTGGTCTCTATGACCCTGGTCTCTATGGACCCTGGTCTCTATGACCCTGGTCTCTATGATCCTGGTCTCTATGACCCTGGTCTCTATGGACCCTGGTCTCTATGATCCTGGTCTCTATGATCCTGGTCTCTATGATCCTCCATGTTGTTCACACATGGAACTCCCCAGAGAAACCAGTCACTAAGGCATGCTACGTAGCAATGCTAAGCTAACTTTGTCATCTGTAGTAGCACCATTAGTCCACTAGATGGAGACAATGGGCACGTATGAACCTGAGACACAGGGTTCAGATTCTGTCAGTCCAGTCACCGTGTGGTTCATAGCTGTAGAGAGGTGTCTGTATGACTGACTGGTAGATGTTTACAGAACATCCTGGTACCTGGTACCTGGTACCTGGCTTGTCAGGTGGAAGGAGTTAAGATGCACCACCTACTGGAAGGTCTGTGAGTTTCTGTCAAAGAAGAACTCGTTCTCCAGGAGGTCGGCATCGTCGCAGAGCTCCAGCGCAGAGTCTCGGCTGCAGGACGCCAGTTTCCCCAGCCGGGTCTCGGGGTAGGAGGCCAGCAGCTCCTGTGACAACACGAAGCGACTTCCTCCAACGTTGATGACGAAGACGTCGAGAGGGTCTCTGACGCAGGACGCCGTCGTCTCACTGAAGAAAACACTGGAGTCCAGAGACAATGGAGAGGAGCTGCAGATGTCCATCGCCAGCGCCGCCTGCTGATTGGTTAGTCAGGTCCTGTTAAATGATCAGAATCAGAGGCAACAATAATGCATCACCTGGATAGTCCTCCAACCAATCAGAGACGTTTAAAACTGATCCTGTTCTTCTAAAACTTGTTTATTAATGACATCATGTGACTTACAGACGAATAAAGAGTCACGTCGTATATCAGATATTTAAATATCTCAGTTACTTTGATTTTTATTCAGTTTTAACATATTCAACAGACCAAGATCAAACCATCAAGAAACATCAACAACAAAATGAAAAAATAAAATAGTAATAGTCTTGTTGGGAGCTTCATTCTTCTTTATCCATCTTCTCTCGGTTTCGTCCTCTATATCAATTGTCTTTTCATTTTGTCTGTCGCTGTCCGAGTCCTGTAATTAGTCCACTTCAGCCATTTGTCTTCCAGCTGTGTTTCTTGCAATTTCAGCCGGTGTGTCAGTTTTTCCATTGTATAGATTTCCTCTATTATTTCCATCCATTGATCCTTAGTCGGAAGATTTACTTTGCCCCATTTCCTTGTTATCGCCTTTTTACTAGGAGCTTATCTCTGTGAAGTTACACAGGTAGAGTACCGTGCAGCTCATGGGAATGTCACACCTTAGTATTTCTTGGATAGTTACATGTTCAGTTCTCCAGAACACCTGTATCTCACGACATTTCCAAAATACATGTATGTGGTCTGCATTTAATATTCCACATTCTCTCCAACATGGTAAGTTTACATTCAGATGCCTTCTCTTGACCTCGGATGTGATAAAGAATCTAATAAGATTTTTCCAGGAGAATTCCCTCCATGGTCGTTGTTTGATGTATTTTCCACTCATCATCTGAGATTTTGGTATTGAGCTCCAATTCCCATTTTTCTTTTACAAAATTAGTTGAATTTTTGTTGCTTATTGTCAATTGTTGGTACAGTGAAGATATTATTCTGACTTTTGTGCCTTTATACATATTGATTATAATTTGGATCACACTCACTTCCATGGAGGGACCTGCCCTGATTTCCTTCTTGTAGTAATCCCTTATTTGTATGTACCTATAGAATTCATGTTTACCCAGAGCATATTTATCACTCATATTCTGGAAGCTCTCCATCTCTTTCTAAAGTACACCATGCTGTAATTCCCTTAGTTTCCCACTGTTTAATGCTTCCCACCTCAGCAGATTAATATCTTTCTTCATCCCATATTTTTTAACGATTCTAAACCATAATTCCAAAGTAAACAATGTAATTGAATCTAGTTGTTTCTTTATTTTGTTGTATACTTCTTTATCTCCTATCACATCGCTGAACACATTTTAACTTTTAATTTCATTTCATTTTTTTTCTCTATTTTATATTAATTTGATTTAATTGAATCCTGTTCTATTGTGGTATTTATTGTGTTTTATTTTATATATTTATTTTCTGTTCTGTTTTATTCAGTCTGTATTCAGTGACCTGGATAACTGAGAACCATCACAGACATGATGGTATTTCTTAAAACTGTACTTGATGAAGTTGTGGAAGTTCTAATAATGATAGTAATAATATTAATAATGATATTAATAACATTATTTGTGACACTGAAGACCGGACTCTTACCTCTGAGCGTCCGAGCGAAGCCACCGTTCCTCCACATGTTCTGGTTGATGTTTGAAGCTGCTCTGAGACCAGCTCAGCTTTTAAAGGAGGACGTATGGAGGACAAGTAGCGCCTGGGACGCAGGTATGAGGAGGACGAGGTGTCCGTGGAAACTGAACTGTAATCAGTCAACAACCTGTAATGATGTTTTTATCCTGTAGAAGAGTCTGAAAAAACAAGATGAGACAAACTCTGGAGCAGAAGACGTTTCAGCTCTAATGTCTGAGGGTGGAGTCCACTCTTTAGAGGACAACAATGTCCACATGTTCTCTAGAGATGACAGTAGGACGTCCCTAGTCCTGGACACACTGGTTCTGAAGACATGGACTCAGGTGGAGGTGGTTCATCCAGAACCATGTCAGCTGGGTTCATTGATGTTTTTATTCTTCACGGTGGGAACTGAACACCAGGATGAAGAGACGCCACAGACAGTTTGATGGTTTTACTCAAGGACCAGGTGAGGTGATGGACGAGGGCATTAATCAGCCTCCATACCGTCTCTCTATCTGAGAGGCTGTTGCTAGGCAACACACCGTCTCCTAATTCAAACGGGACGGAGGTGGAGAAGCTGCTCCACTTTCTGAGCCCAGCTCGCTGCACCCACAGCGCCACCATGTGTCAAGTAGAAATAAAGTCACTTTATTTGACTGTATTTTATTTTGTTCTATTCATTGTAATGCATTTTTAGAATGTAGTTATATTCTATAATCTTCTGTTTTATTTATTTATTTGAGAGAACCCACGCAGACACAGGGAGAACATGGAGAACACAGAAAGGAACCAGTTGATGGATTAGAACCCAGAACCTTCTGGCTGAGAGGCAGAAGTGATAACCACTAATAGTCTTAATAATATTCATAGATCAATTATAGTACAAAAAATACAGAACATAAAATAACATTTCATCTTCAGGTTCTTCAAAGTATATTCTAATTTAATAAAATCATATATAATCTAATGTTGTCTCACTGCTGTACCTAATGAACTGGCCACTGAGCGAATAATATGAACACCAGGGGGCGATAATTCAATATCAGAGGTGGCCATTAACAGCACGAAGAAGCGAAACGTCATGAGATCCTGTCCAATCAGTGACGCAGATGCGGCTGTAGTCCCCGCCCCCTAGAGAAACCGCCTTCATGAAATCAAAAACAAGAGAGTGACAGATGAACGGCGGCTCTGAGAACCAGGACGAGGTAAACTTTACTGAGTTTCTTCTCTCATGAGTGACAGCGACGCTCCGGGTGTTTGGAGACACGTCGGAGGACTTTTATTTAAATGCTTCACGGCTCTTTATCTCCGTATGATGACTGAACGTCAGTGACATCGTAGCCAGCGTCAATGTTAGCATCGTCGGCTAGCTGCGCGGGGAACGTAAACAGCTCGGTTCGTTTTTAAACTCCGCTTTAAAGTCTTTACCAGCGGGATACTGACCGACGAACAGCGGGTCCACTCGGAACCGAGTCTGGAAGGATTCGTCCGTGTCTGAGTGTAATAGAGTCTAGCGGCTAACGGCTAACGGCTTTTAAGGCTTAACGTGAAGTTGCAGCGCGCCAATCTACCTGAACGTTTATTGTGAAGGAATAAAGAGTCAGATCAGACCAGAACATTCACAATAAAACTCTGAATATAACGTAAAACATGGAGCAGACTTCTGGACTCCAGATACGAGCTGGATGCACGGTAAAGTTCACCTCCGCTAGCTTCTTTAATTCCAGCTGCCAGACTCCATAGAAAAACCTACGGATTTATGAAAAACAATCTACTAACCGACTGTATTCAGGGTTAACAGCGACTAATTTATACACGGCATGAAGTATTAGAGGTTAAGCTATAGTTCGGCATTGAATAAAGTTACATTTAAATCTTTTAAATTGCTCTCCTGAACTCGGATCTACAACAACCATTTGCAAACATCGCGATGTTTTGTTTGTTTTGAGATGGAGAGAAGTGAGCGCTGGAGTCATCCTCCGACTGAACTCTCAGCTGATATTTGTGGTTGTCGGTTGTAGCGCAGTGTATTTGTGTGATGATTGTTGTGCTAACAGTTCTGACTGCAGCTGACATGAGCAACGTGGCTGAGGAAACGATGGAGAGCCCTGCGGTGTCTGAGGAGGAGGTGGACGATCAGACGAGTGTGAACAAGGGCAGCTCCAAAGCTCCTGGTAACAGATGCAGATGGTTCTGATGCTCTGTGGTTACACGCCGGCTGTCAGACACATACACCACTGACCGCTGTTTCTTGTTGCTGTCGCAGCCGTCGGGGAAATCGTTGAAGGGAAACGAGCAAAGAAGACGGTGGAGAGGCTCGACTTTCAGGCGCCGAAGCAAATGAAGAAGTTGCAGATTGGAGACGGTGAATAAGCACCTGTAATAACGTCTGTGACAGATTTAATCAGCGTCAGACACCTGCTGACCAGCGTACCATGTCCTCAGGTAGTGGAGATAAATTAGGAGACATTCCACGCACCAGCTACCAGATCACCAAGATGAAGCCAGCGGACCTGAAGCCTCTGCACGCCATCCTGTTTGACCGACCAGGAAAGGTACGAACACCTGGGGGGGTCAGAGATCTCCACGCTGTTTACAGGGACTCACGGTTAGTGTCTCTACTTTTATTAGATGGCGACAATAAAGAAGAACCTGCGTCTGTTCAACGGCTTCTCTTTCGACGCAGACAGTGACCAGTTCACAAAGAAACGAGAAAAACTTCTCAAGTGAGTTAGTTCTCAGAGAAAAGCTCTGTGAATGTTCATTTATAGTTGTCACTAACGAGGATCTGTCTCTTCTGGTCGTTAAATACAGGAGTTCACATTTCACCAACAGTAAACTGAAGGTGGTCTGCACCGTCCTGGACCTGGAGAAGAAAGGAACCCACTCTGACCTGGTCGACAGGATCCTGACTTTCCTTATCACACCCAAAAACAGCGGGAAGGTGAGCGGCCGGGTCCGTGGCTCCGGCTCATCCTGGAGCTGGCACCTGTACAAACACCTGCTCTGTTTGTCGTTGGCAGCGCCTGCCCGTCAAGAAGAAGAAGAAGTCTAAGAAGAAGCTGACGGGTGACGACTCTAACGCCAAAGCCAAGAAGAAGAGCAAACCCAAAGCCAGGAGCTCGTCGTCCAGCCCCAAGAAGTCCAAAACGGGAAGCAAGTCCAAAGCCATCGTCATGGAAACCAGCAGCGACGAGGACGACGATGAGGACGATGAGAAGGCGGGTGCTTCAGCTGAGGCCGAGGGCTCGGACATGGAGGAGAAACCTTCAGAGAGGGAGGAGGACCAGTCTGACAAGTCAGAGGAGTCTGAGGACGGAGAGGACGAAGAGGACGGAGAGGATGAAGAGGACGAAGAGGAGGAGGACGAGGAGGAGGAGGAGGACGAAGAGGTGAATGCAGCGATGCAGCAGTGACTGACAGCTGTTAACCCTGACAGCTAACACTAAAACCTCCGACACTGTCTCAGTCCTCCAGGTCAAAGTCAGCCAGAGGGAAGACGGCGTCCAAGAAGACCGCGTCCGTCAAGAGACAGAGGACACCAGCGAAGAAGACGGGGCCGCCGAAGAAGAGGGTGAAGAAGGACAGTTCAGACGAGTCGGACGGAGACAGCGACGCAGACGAGAAGGTGAGGACGGATATGTTAATGAGGACGGATATGTTAATGAGGACGGATATGTTAATGAGGACGGATATGTTAATGAGGACGGATATGTTAATGAGGTCATTTATGTTAATGAGGTCATTTATGTTAATGAGTTAATGTTGTGCGGCTTTTCAGCCCAAACAGAAGAAAACGTCTCGAGCTAAAACAAAGAAGGCCGACAGCAGCAGCAGCAGCAACAGGAACAACACAGACGCAGGTGAGCTCGTTAACATCAGCTTCAGAGGACGGCTGCTGTTCCTAATAAATCGTCACTGAGTGTCTGGTTGATGTTGCAGCAAAGGACAGTTCAGACGACGACGAGCCGCTCATCAAGATGATCAAGAAAGCTCCGAGTGACGATCAGCTGAAGGAGACGGTGCAGAGTCTCCTGAAGGAGGCCAACCTGGAGGAGATGACCATGAAGCAGATCTGTCAGAGGGTGAGGAGCCTGTTCCTGGTGACCCCTGACCCCCTAACCCCTAACCCCTAACCCCTAACCCTATAGCTGAGCTCTGATGGGACGTCCTGTGTTTCAGGTGTTTGACACGTACCCAGATCATGACCTGACCAGCAGGAAGAGCTTCATCAAAGGAACAGTCAAATCAGTGAGTCTCTCTAATTACTCTGTTACAGGATGAGTGCTGATCAGCTGATCCCCTCATCGTTAAGCATCACATTAATTAAAGAGTATCAGACGGTTTAACATCATAATGATCAGCTGTCCCCTGTCCCTCACTGACCTAACAAATACCTCACTGCTAGTTAGCTTCTGGTTGTGGACGTAGCAGCAGATTAGCATAGCTGCTAGCCTGAGCATGTGTTCATGCTGCTAGCTTTTAGCATCGTTAGCTGTCAGACGCTTTCCATAAAGGGAAAGGCTTGGCTGCTAACACATAGGAAGACGTGATCAGGTCTGGTTCAGATTACTGGATCATTCAGGACCAGACATCGTCCTAAAGACAAACCTCACTGTTTCTGACATTTAAGAAAAAGAAGAAGAAGAACAGGAAAACATTCCCCACGGGGATGAATAACGTCTTAACATGATGAAGATGAAATGAGTTGAGGACACGAGGACACGCTGGACATTAAACTGGTCTCAGTCCATAGGGACACGAATCATGTTTAGAGCAGATATATTAAAGATGTTTAAAGAGATGATGGATGAACACATGATGGATGAACACATGATGGATGAACACATGATAGATGAACACATGATAGATGAACACATGATGGATGAACACATGATGGATGAACGCATGATGGATGAACGCATGATGGATGAACACATGATAGATGAACACATGATGGATGAACACATGATGGATGAACGCATGATGGATGAACGCATGATGGATGATGAACACATGATGGATGAACACATGATGGATGAACACATGATGGATGAACACATGATGGAGGATGAACACATGATGGATGATGAACACATGATGGATGAACACATGATGGATGATGAACACATGATGAATGAACACATGATGGATGATGAACACATGATGAATGAACACATGATGAATGAACACATGATGGATGAACACATGATGGATGAACACATGATGAATGAACACATGATGGATGATGAACACATGATGGATGATGAACACATGATGGATGAACACATGATGGATGAACACATGATGGATGAACACATGATGGATGATGAACACATGATGGATGATGAACACATGATGGATGAACACATGATGAATGAACACATGGATGATGAACACATGATGAATGATGAATACATGAATGATGAACACATGAATGATGAACACATGATGGATGAACGCATGATGGATGATGAACACATGAATGATGAACACATGAATGATGAACACATGATGAATGATGAACACATGAATGATGAACACATGATGAATGATGAACACATGAATGATGAACACATGAATGATGAACACATGAATGATGAACACATGATGGATGAACGCATGATGGATGATGAACACATGAATGATGAACACATGAATGATGAACACATGATGAATGATGAACACATGAATGATGAACACATGATGGATGAACACATGAAGGATGAACACATGAAGGATGAACACATGAAGGATGTGAACACATGAATGATGAACACATGAAGGATGAACACATGAAGGATGAACACATGATGGATGAATACATGATGGATGAATACATGAATGATGAACACATGAATGAGAGCAGAGCTGCTGACCATAACATTTCTCTTCTCAGCTCATCACATGAAGAACCAGGAGACAAAGACGTCGGCTCATGTGACTTGTTTGTAGCTTCTCAGTTTAACCGTCAACCAGCACCAAGCTGACGCCATGAACCTGAAGACGAGGTCAGAGACCGTTTAGAAACGTCTCCAGGTCTGAAGGACAACGATCAGTTCTGGACATTTTCTGTTAAATGAAAATATTTGACTGAATGATTAAAGTTTTACGTTTTGGAGCAAACGCGTCAGAGTCTGATTTAAGTTTAATGTTGGAGGATCTGAGACGGAGTCAGGAGACAGAGACAGGAGACAGGAAGTAGAACATGAAGGAACCTTCAAACTAAAAGCACAAATAATCAGAGGACAGAAAACACAAGATGGACACAATAGACTGTTAAACTAAACCAGCTAACATTAGCATTAAGCGGCAAACATTAGCATTAAGCGGCAAACATTAGCATTTAGTAGCTAACATTAGCATTTAGTAGCTAACATTAGCATTTAGTGGCTAACATTAGCATTAAGCGGCTAACATTAGCATTTAGTGGCTAACATTAGCATTAAGTGGCTAACATTAACATTAAGTGGCTAACATTAGCATTAAGCGGCTAACATTAGCATTAAGCGGCTAACATTAGCAGGCTAACATGAGCTGACACCTTGTGTCTCCAGACTCCAGAGAGCGTCCACAGCCGTCTGAATCAGTCACTGTCTGAGTTTCTAGTTTTGTTTGTGTTTTAAAGAAGGAAATAAAAACTAAAGATTTAAATCGTCTGGTGTTTGTTGGTTTCACTGAGCTTCACAGATCCAGACCAGAAACGGTGCCAGTCCACATGTGGAGGTGGTCTGGGACACATGTGACCTCCTTCCTTTGGTAGAGTGAGCACACAATGAGTCCTGGGTCACATTAAAGACCAGCTACTCACCAGGGCTGATCTGAGGAAGAGGAGGAGAACTCATTCATTCATCCACTAGTAGAAATGATCACATGAATCAGTGACGTCTGTTCATTAGTGATCAGAGACTTTAAACTAAACTAGAAACTGATCTGAACCAGAATCAGCTGATAAATAAATCAGATGTTCTCATGTGAGAGTGTTTCCATCTGGTTCCTAAATGTGGATCATGTCTCCAAGTCACCAAGCAGCTGTTGATGGTTCTGATCCAGTGGTAGGTAGAGATCCATTAATATTCTACTGACCACATGATGGCGCTGCTGCTCATTTAACCTTGTCCCTGTAAACATCTACAACCTCAGCTTCTTAACGGTACCGTGGTCCAGTTCCAGTTTCAACCTTTAACCGACGATCGCGAACTAAACGCTACGCAGCCGCAGTTTGCGGACAACAGCGCTTCCAGACGAAGAGGTATTTAATTTATTTAATTTATTTAATTTATTTAATTTATTTAATTTATTTATTAGCTCGTTACAACACAAACTGAGATCAGATCTCATCTACAGCGTTTTCTCTTCAGGATGAGTTCAGATCAGATAACATCAGTTTATTTAAATATTAACAGAGTCCAGGACGTGTCTGCTCATGATTGATTAACGTGTCTCTGCCAAAACAGAAACTGAAAGTATTTCTGTTAAACTGCGCCATCAGGTCTGCGATCAGGAACAAGGAGCAATTTAAGCTGGTTTTACTGAAGTTTCATAAACTGCAACTGAAAAATGAAAAGTTTTAAAGTTAGAAAGTAAAAATAAACTTGAAAAGCAACAAACAATAAAGTTTTAAGTAAAATGATCCGATAAAACAGGAAGTGAAAAGACGGTTTAAGTTTGATCTGAACGACAGTCAAACGTCTTTAGGTCTTTTACGCACTGAACATGTTTTACGGCTTTATTTTAAAATGTTCCATTTATTTAATGCGTTTTAACCTTGTATTTACTTTCTGTTATCTTCCAGCGCTAGTGTACCTAATGAAGTGGCCAGGGAGTGGACGTCTTATCTTTATCAGTCGGTGGGATCCAAAGTCTAACTCTCTGAACGCTCCGTACGACAGAGAGGTCCCTTCATGTCTCTGCAGCTTTTTAATCATCAGATACGGGACCGGACCAGGACCAGGACCAGGACCAGGTATCCAGTCAGAGACAGAGAAGAGCAGGTGTTGTGGACTCAGGACTGACTCTGCAGTGACTCTTCCTCCTTCGTCAGATCAGTTGAATATTTCTCCTGAAGATGAGTGACTCTGACTCTGATGAAGAAGCCAGTGTCGCCAGGAGCCACCAATCCAGAGAATATCCTCCAGACTTAAAGATGGATCCTGAAGCTCCAGGAGACAGGTCAGCTGATCAGCAACGGTTGGTTGAATGCTGGAATGAGTCCAGATGAGATCCCTCTGATCATTTATTTTACATTTTCTTTAAATAAGAGACCACGTCTAATCTTACAGGAAATGAATTCATACGTGTCTGTGTGCATACTCATCATCCTGCCCAGTCTTTACGTCTGTGATTCCTCTCATATTCTCAAACTGTCCTGTCACATAATCAGATTCCTCGTCTACGCTTCAGTCAGATTTGTGTATCTATGGCAGACGTTTGTTTATCTTGCTCTTCTCTTCCATATCAGCTGGTTCTGCTCTGGAGGGTTCAGGCTGGCTTTGTGAAGCGTCTTCAGACGATGTGTTTTGTTATTGACGCTATAAAAATAAAACTGAATATATATATATATCGTCTGTCAGGTGGTTTAAAGTCAGACGGTGAAGTGAGTGATGTCTGGTTGTTACCTACAGACTCAGTGAAGACCTGAAGATGAATGACTCTGATGAAGAAGCCAGTGTCGCCAGGAGTGATCAGTCCAGAGAATATCCTCCAGACTTAAAGACGGATCCTGAAGCTCCAGGAGCAAAGTAAGATGATGATTAAATGAGTTCATGGTCTCTTAGTTTGAATGTTCAGATTAAAGAGTCACTGTTCAAACGTATGAGGCTTGTTACTCCTTGTTGAAGACGCATTCGACTCCAAGAAGACCTGAAGAGGAGGGATCATGATGAAGAATCAGCGTCTTCCTCAGCCAGCGTTGCCAAGAGTGATCAATCCAGAGAATACCCTCCAGATCTTAAGATGGATCCCAAAGCTCCAGCAGACAGGTCAGAGGATGGTCATTAAAGATGGGATGGTGATGTAGTGAAGAGTTGAGTTCTGTCCTAATGTTCTCAATGAATGGAAGAGACCAGACGTCCAGCTTCTTCACATGTTCATGACTCCTTCCACCAATGTTCAGGTTATTGTGTCTGATGGTTCTTTGACTGTTATCTCATGTCTTCAGAGGTCAGAGGTCATCAGGACGTCAGCAGCACCAGGACGGCAGCAAGGTGCTCATTTAATATGGTTTAATGTTCATCTCTGACTCCTTCAGAGCATCACTGCAGTAACTCTGATCACATGTCATCTCTGTCAGGTGTTTGAATCCAAGGCCTTGGCTCTCTTGAAGGATGCTCTGGGACAACATCATGTCCTCTCAAGGAAAAGAAAGAGACCGCAGGCGGAAGATGAAGATGAAGAAACACGTGAAGCAGCTCTGAAGGTTGCCCTCTCTGTCCTGAGGAACATGAATGAGCATGAACACGCTGACGTTCTGGAGCAAAGTAAGTCGTTAATGTTTGTTAGAGGAGTTTATACATTTATTCATGAAATGACTCAAAACATCAACAGACAGACCTGAAAGTAGAAAGTTTGGACACAGCCTCTCATTTAATGGTTTTATTTATTTTCATGATTATTTACAATTATTTTCACTGAAGACATCAGAACTATGAATGAACACATATGGAATTATGTTGTGAACAAAACAGTGTGAAATAATGAAATATGATTTATATCGTCCTCAGAGTAGAAACCATTTCAGGTGATATAGTCACCTGAAATGGTTTCTACTTCACAGGGTTCATTTGTGGAGCGTAGTGTTGTAGTACTCGAGACCTCATTTTCAAAGTCTCACTCTCGGTCGAGCTGGACTCGGGAGTCCAGTCGAGACCATGTGATTTTTGTAATGACGTCGGGTTTACTTTATCACCTATGCTGAATATGATGCGGCAGCCCTCCCTCTGAGCCCGATTCACAATTAGAACGGCAGTTATTTGAAATAAACTGCATTAAAGTTACACACAATGAATAACAACGAGCATAAGCTCAGAAACAGATAAATAAAATCCACCTGAGGATTTTCAGTAGCAGGTCAGACAGCTCAGCTAGGTGCTCCTTTACAGTACGTAGAAGAAGACACAGACATGACAAAGAAACCATATGACACAAGAAGGAACAAAGGGGAAGGCAGGGCTTTATATACACAGGTGGGCAGAGGAGTGACGAGACACAGGTGAATCAAATCAACGCGTAACACAAGGAGAAAGCAATGACCCAATGACCTAATCAAAGGGGAAAACACGGGGAGTAACACATAACTAGAAAATCAAGAACTTAACAAATAAAACAGGAAACAGAAAAACTAAACACTGAACCATGACTGTAAAAAAAAAAACAAGAATGTAAAATAAACAGAAACCCAAGAAAACTAATCACCAACCACCATGAGTCATTTTTATAAACTGTAGAACAGAAACTAAAACTTTAAGCAGCTCTCAAACAACAACATGTTGTAATGGATTAAATTTGTGTTTATGTTGGCTGCACCGATCAATGCAATATTTATTCCTTCTCTGTTAGGCCACTATGCACGAGTCGTCATATACCAGCAGAAACTAAGACGGTCCTTAAAGAAGAAACATGAGTTCATGATGGAACAGTTTAACAAACAGCCTGTGCCCCTGAAAGAGATTTATACAACGCTCTATCTGATAGAGGGAGGCAGAGGAGAGGTCAACAATGAACATGAAGTGAGACAAATTGAGGCGGCATTCAACAGACGGACGTCTTCAGAAACTCTCATCAGGTCTGAGGAAATCTTCAAGCCCTTACCCAAAGAAACTCCAATCAGAACGGTGCTCACCAAGGGGATCGCTGGCATCGGCAAAACTGTGTTAACACTAAAGTTCATGTTGGACTGGTCAGACGGAAAGGCTCATCAAGACATCCAGATCATGTCTTCACTTCCATTTAAAGAGCTGAATTTCCTCAGAGGTAAAAGTTTAAGTTTGATGGAGCTCCTGTGTTTGTTCTTTCCAAACCTGAGAGAATCTGGAATCAAAGACCTGAGTCAGTACAAAGTTCTGTTAATACTGGACGGTCTCGATGAGTCCAGACTTCATCTGGATTTTGAAGGAAATGTGAGATGTTCTGATGCCACCGAGCCGCACCCAGTGGAAGTGCTGCTGACTAACCTCATTGCAGGTAGGCTGCTTCCAAACGCCATTCTGTGGATAACAACCCGACCTGCTGCAGCCTACAGCATCCCTCCAAAGTACGTTGGCCGGGAGACTGAGATACGAGGCTTCAACAACCACCAGAAGGAGCAGTACTTCCTCAAGAAAATTGCTGATGAAACCTTGGCCAAAAGAGTGATAGCAAACATCAGGTCAACAAGAAGTCTGTACATCATGTGCCATGTGCCGGTGATTTGCTGGATTTCCTCCATTGTCCTGGGAGAAGTATGTGCCAAAGCTGGAGGAGGAAAACTGCCCAAGACTTTGACTCAGATGTACATCCACTTTGTGGCACATGAAACCTCTAAGGTGCCCTTAAAATACAGTGAAGGGCAACAGCAGGAGTCTCAAAGGAATAACTTGATAATGTCTCTTGGGAAGTTGGCCTACCAGCAGCTGGAGAAGGGCAACCTCGTCTTTTATGAGGAGGATCTTAGAGAATGTGGTATTGATGTCACAGAAGCATGTGTCTATTCTGGATTGTGCACTCAAGTCTTTAAAGAAGAGCTCTGGATGAATCTCAAAGTCTACAGCTTTGTACATTTGTCAGTCCAAGAGTTTCTTGCAGCTTTATACGTCCATGTGATGCACAAGGTTGAGAAGGTAAATCTGATGACTGAAAATCCTGAACAGGCCGACCAAACTGAGCCTCTATCCAAACTTCACAAAGCTGCTGTGGACAGAGCCTTAAAAAGCGACAATGGTCACCTGGATCTCTTCCTGCGATTCCTCCTTGGACTCTCTATGGAGTCTAGTCAGGGTCAGCTCAGAGCTCTGAGCATACGACTAGAAACCTGTGAGCCACAAAGTCACGATGAAACCATCAACTACATCAAGCAGAAAATAGAAGAGAGTCTTCTTCCAGAGAAGTATGTTAATCTCTTCCACTGTCTCAATGAGTTGAACGACCACTCTCTAGTGGACGACATCCAAAGCTACTTGGACTCAGACCGAGAGTCTGTGATGGACGAGTGCTCTGAGGCTCGGTGGGCAGCTCTGGTCTTTGTGTTGCTGACATCACCAGAGAAGCCAGAAGAGATTCACCTCAAGAAATACTCCAGAACACAAGAAGGTCTTATCAAGCTCCTGCCAGCCATCAAAGCTTCCAGATCAGCAATGTACGAATCTTTTATGTTTTTTCTATTCAGTTCTACCCAAATGTCTTCACCACAAACTTTCATCATCCTAAACTGACTTTGTCTTTGTGTCTACTAGGTTGAATGATTGTGAACTTACTGAAGGCTCTTGTCAGAAGTTGTCCTTCACTCTCAGCTCCAGTCGCAATGATCTGATACATTTAAACCTGAGTGACAATATGTTAAAAGACTCAGGAATCAGACTTCTCTGCGAAGGACTCCAGAGCCCACACTGCCGACTAAAGACGCTGAGGTGAGTCATGCTGCAGTATTTTTACTGATAGGTGACATAACAAATATGGCAGCATTCCACATTTGGGTCATGAAAACAGCAAATTCAGCCACATTTGTTAAAAGAATACCCACGTGTATGGTGCCCCGTGTGAGGCACAGCACTAGTTGCAGTTGCTAGTTACTGACATTCTTGCATTTTGCTTAATACAAAAACCTCCATCCAACTGTCTAAGTGCAATATGGTGAAAATGTATAAATTCAACCAATCTAATAGAGAGACAAATCTGAACGATTTTATAACCACCAGTCTGAGCCTCAGTACTGTTACACTAAGACTAGACACTAGACTGCTGGTGTTGCTATTAACTAGTTATTTGTCCCCTCAGACTGAACCGTTGCAGTCTCACTGAGAGATGCTGTAAATATCTGGCTTCAGTTCTGAGCTGTAACTCATCACATCTTCAAGATATGGATCTGAGTGACAACAACATTAAAGATTCAGGAGTGAAGAGTCTCTGCTTCGGACTGGGAAATGTCAGCTGTAAACTGGAAGTCCTGAGGTATCACCCATAGAAAACTATTATTGGATGTATGTTAATAGTGTAGGATATAACGACCAGTAAAGGTTGACTTGTGTCTGTTTGTCACAGGCTGTCGTTCTGTAGCATCACAGAGAAAAGCTGTGGTTATTTGGCCTCTGCAGTGAAGTCTAACCCATCTCACCTGAGTGAGCTGGACCTGAGCTACAATCACCTGGGAGAGTCTGGAGTGAGTCTCATCTCTGGAGCTCTGGAGGAAGCTCAATGTGAATTCACTAAACTCAGGTAAAGAACCGTCTTTAAGCAACATCTTCCTCAGCATGACCCACTCTGACAGCATGTGTCTCTCTCTGCTCACAGAGTCCACCACAACGCTGAACACTGGTTTAAACCAGGACTGAGGAAATGTGAGTACAGTTCATTATATTCTCAGTCAGTGCTGTGAGCTACCAGTGTACCCGTCTTACTCTTGACTTCTTCCTGCCATCAGATGGACGTGAGCTTACGTTGGACCCTAACACGGCTCATAGACTCCTCGTCCTTTCTGAAGACAACCGAAAGGTTAGCTGGGACAGAGAGCAGTCGTATCCTGATCATCCGGACCGGTTTGACTACTGGGCCCAGGTTCTGATCCAGCAGGGGCTGACCGGTCGCTGTTACTGGGAGGTGGAGTGGGAAGGAAACTGGGCTGGGATCGGCGTCACCTACAAGAGCATCAGCCGCAAAGGGCCGAGCAATGACTGTGTGATGGGATACAATCAGGTGTCATGGAGTCTGCACTGTTCTGTCCACGGCTACCACGCCTATCATAACTTCAAGAGCATCGTCCTGCAGGTCCCTCTGGCTGGTTCTCGTAGACTGGCGGTGTATCTGGACAGGGAGGGAGGAATCCTGTCCTTCTACAGAGTTTTTGGAGAGTCTCTGACACACCTGCACACCTTCAACACCACCTTCACTGAACCTCTTTACCCAGTGTTCAGGGTGTGGGGTGAGGGCTGCAGTCTGAGGCTGATTGACAGATAATTGTCTTCAGTCACACTGAGTCTGATCATTGACCAACCTGTCACGTTGATGGTTGTTGCTGAGCCGTTGCTTGATGTTGTGTTGGACGCTCATCTGTTCTGGTTCTGTTGTCATTTCGATAAGAGAGGTTTTATTTGTCACATGCACAGTGAAACGTATTGTTGTACCTGCAGCCAGTAGTAAAAAAAGAAATGTAAGTTCTACAGTAAACAGTAGTAGATAAGCAATATAAGTGTAATGTACACTGATAGAGAAATAAAGAAATAAAATATAAAATATAGAATAAAAAAAAAATAGACTGAATGAAAACATAGACTGGTAACAGAGGAGCGTGTAGTTGAATATGTACATAAACTGACAGTATTTAGCAGCTGCATGAGTAAAGTGCAGTGATGTTTAAGTCCAGTTAAGACTCAGGATGGATAGAAACTCTTCTTCAGCCTCAGTCTTTGTCCTCAGGCATCGTAAACGCCGGCCTGATGGCAGTAGAGAGGAGAGAGAGTGTCCGGGGTGACCGGGCTGCTTCAGGATTTCATTTGTGATACTTTAATGTTTTTATAGAATCCACGACACTAACACTATTAACTAAGTATCTATCATATAAGTAACTATCATCTACCCCACCGTATAAATACAACAGCTTTGGTTCTTGCTGGTTTTGTTCCATCTTGTAAATGAGTATTTTTGATTCATGATATTTTGTTTTACTTTAATTCTTCTCTGACAAAATCATATTGTCCTGATCTGTCTGTTTCATTATATACAAATGCACTGATGTGTTAAAATAAATTCTCTTGTCTACCTTATTGTCTCCCCTGTGTCTTGTTGCTTGTCTGTGTCTGCAGGTACCTTAGTGGGCGGGGCTTAGTTTGGGTAATTGGGAGCACCTGGCCTCATGGTCCTCTGACGTTCTCTGGGTTCCTCCAGCATGGGTTTTTGTTCTGTTGGCTTCGTTTGTTTTACGTTAGCACCTCTCAACAATACACTATCATACATCCATCCTCAGACACTCACACTCAGACCTCATTAATTCTTATGAGTTGATTATTGGTTTGTTTAAATAAATCTGTTAACCTTTATGTTAAATCGTTTTTCTGTCATTTCTGTCACATATATATATATATTATATATATATTCTAAATGTCATGAGGTCTATTTGTTGACCAGCTGCAGTTAATCATCATGTTGTTAGCACGTTAAATAAAGTGACAGGATCATTCGTCTGGTGGCAGAAACCTTCCACTTCACAACAAGAGACTGAAAACTTTTACTCTTTATTTAAAACACAATGAAACATAAATATTTACAGAGGTTCTCTGAGGCGCTGCTCATCCAGTCGGATCTACAGTAGTTCGTCTTTTCTCTGGTAAAAGTGAAAACATCTGGTAAACTGAAGCTCGTCTTCCAGATGGTCAGGTGCTCTTTGCTGCCTCTTCAGGTCGTTTAGATGAAACTTACCTGGACGAGCAACATGAACAACCTGTGATCTGGTTTGTCTGAGTGGCTGGTTCAGGTTCACGGCTAGCTGCCTGAAGCACAGAAGCTGGTCGTCTGTCCTGGTTCTGTAGAGAGTTTTCAGCCTGGTTCCATCTGATCCTGGATCTGCTGCAGGACGACCGCCTCAGACGTCTCCTTTCTCCTGTCCTCTTCCTGCCAGCGATGCTTTGTCATTGGCTGTCGCTCTCTCCCAGTAGCCAATAGGTGGTCATCTTTCCTTTGCCCTTGATGTCGATGTTTCCTCTAAGCTCCAGCTGGAAGCAGTTGAACTCCTGCAGGACGTCACGAGTCGCCGCCGACACGTGGATCTTCAGCGCTACAAACAAAACGATGAATGGACCAATCAGATTACAGCACTATTATTATATTATTAGAATTTACATCTAAACTACAGCTGGTGTTCAGTAAATGATCTGGAAACTACAGGAGCTGTAAAAATAAAACTTTCTCTAATAACTGAAAGATTAGATGAAGCTGAACGACTTAAACCATGAAATCTCTTCATAGACCTGATCTGGTCTCTAGAGTCCAGGTTAAACAGGTCCAGGTGTGAACACTGATCTGGTCTCTAGAGTCCAGGTTAAACAGGTCCAGGTGTGAACACAGATCTGGTCTCTAGAGTCCAGGTTAAACAGGTGCAGGTGTGAACACTGATCTGGTCTCTAGAGTCCAGGTTAAACAGGTCCAGGTGTGAACACTGATCTGGTGTCAGTCCACATGTGGAGGTGGTCTGGGACACATGTGACCTCCTTCCTTTGGTAGTGTGAACCCACAATGACTCCTGGGTCACATTAAAGACCAGCTACTCACCAGGACTGATCTGAGGAAGAGGAGTTCTGCAGCCATGAGTGTTAGAGAATAATTTCTCTTCCCTACAGCTGGGGTCAGTTATCTGCCCTATTTTCTCTCTGAGGAACAGGCCAAGGCCATGGTCCCGTCTTCAGTCTCACTGTCTGTGTTGATCCATATTTTAGAACAAGTTTTAGAATTAGACGATAAAGACACCGCTCATTATTCTCTCAGTATCTCCTTCATCATCAGAGACCTGGATCCTCTGAGGATGAAGCTTCAGGGTTCAGGTCTAATCTGAGTCTTTGTCTCTAAATAAATCAGATGTTCTCATGTGAGAGTGTTTCCATCTGGTTCCTAAATGTGGATCATGTCTCCAAGTCACCAAGCAGCTGTTGATGGTTCTGATCCAGTGGTAGGTAGAGATCCATTAATATTCTACTGACCACATGATGGCGCTGCTGCTCATTTAACCGTGTCCCTGTAAACATCTACAACCTCAGCTTCTTAACGGTACCGTGGTCCAGTTCCAGTTTCAACCTTTAACCGACGATCGCGAACTAAACGCTACGCAGCCGCAGTTTACGGACAACAGCGCTTCCAGACGAAGAGGTATTTAATTTATTTAATTTATTTAATTTATTTAATTTATTTAATTTATTTATTAGCTCGTTACAACACAAACTGAGATCAGATCTCATCTACAGCGTTTTCTTTTCAGGATGAGTTCAGATCAGATAACATCAGTTTATTTAAATATTAACAGAGTCCAGGACGTGTCTGCTCATGATTGGTTAACGTGTCTCTGCCAAAACAGAAACTGAAAGTATTTCTGTTAAACTGCGCCATCAGGTCTGCGATCAGGAGTAAGGAGCAAGGTAAGCTGGTTTTACTGAAGTTTCATAAACTGCAACTGAAAAATGAAAAGTTTTAAAGTTAGAAAGTAAAAATAAACTTGAAAAGCAACAAACAATAAAGTTTTAAGAAAAATGATCCGATAAAACAGGAAGTGAAAAGACGGTTTAAGTTTGATCTGAACGACAGTCAAACGTCTTTAGGTCTTTTACGCACTGCATGGGCGTCGCCACCATTCAATGTGAGGGGGACGTGTCCCCCCCAGATTTCAAAATTATTCATTTGGACCCCCCCATATTTAACATAAAATATTGGTTCATCCAGCGCCGTTTCTGTTGCCTCGTAAAAGAATCCATTCCACTTGATCGCTAATAGATAATACATAGTCTAGTGAATCCACTCCGTGTTTTCCAACCTTCTTCTCCCGCAGCATGAAGTGAGTGAGTGACAGAGCATCGGGCAGTGAGTGCAGCAGCGGGCTGCTCCAAACACAAGCTAACGTTTGTTAGCCCTCAGTATTAACACGAGGCCACGTTATATTCATTTTCAGCTAAGCAATTAAAACTAGAAGTAAGCTAATGAATTACTGCAATATTTGCTCCTTCTCCAGACATAATGGACATTAGAAAGTTCCTGAGAAAGAAGCGGAAAGTATGTCAAAATGTCCCCACAACACAGGTGTTTTGCTGTTAGCTGACTTCAATTGTTGATAGGAAAAAAAAAAATAATGCTGCGTCCCGATCCCTTTTGACAGAAGATTGATATTGAGAGTGAGGCAGGAGCAGGAGCAGGTTCACATTTCAATGTCACTGCTTTCTTGGAATGGTGACATGTCGTGTTACATGTATAAGGCTAAATAAAAAAAGAATAACCAAAATAAAAAGTAAAATGCAACCAAAAAGTCATTGTTGGTGATAAATTTTGTCATATTCATCTTATTATCATGACAGTTGGTTTTTAAAAAAGGGTGGTAAAGGCTGAAAGTTGAATGAGGACTTAATGTTGAGTCTGAAAAATGTGTTATAAGTAAAATTAGATGTTAAACAACCTGTTAAAATACATTAGAATGCAGCAAATGCCATCTAATTGGCCCCAGAACCCATACCAGTGTGTCCCCCCCCACATTAAAAAAGCTTCTGACGCCCCTGACGCCCATGTTTTACGGCTTTATTTAATGCGTTTTAACCTTGTATTTACTTTCTGTTATCTTCCAGCGCTAGTGTACCTAATGAAGTGGCCAGGGAGTGGACATCTTATCTTTATCAGTCGGTGGGATCCAAAGTCTAACTCTCTGAACGCTCCGTACGACAGAGAGGTCCCTTCATGTCTCTGCAGCTTTTTAATCATCAGATACGGGACCGGACCAGGACCAGGTATCCAGTCAGAGACAGAGAAGAGCAGGTGTTGTGGACTCAGGACTGACTCTGCAGTGACTCTTCCTCCTTCGTCAGATCAGTTGAATATTTCTCCTGAAGATGAGTGACTCTGACTCTGATGAAGAAGCCAGTGTCGCCAGGAGCCACCAATCCAGAGAATATCCTCCAGACTTAAAGATGGATCCTGAAGCTCCAGGAGACAGGTCAGCTGATCAGCAACGGTTGGTTGAATGCTGGAATGAGTCCAGATGAGATCCCTCTGATCATTTATTTTACATTTTCTTTAAATAAGAGACCACATCTAATCTTACAGGAAATGAATTCATACGTGTCTGTGTGCATACTCATCATCCTGCCCAGTCTTTACGTCTGTGATTCCTCTCATATTCTCAAACTGTCCTGTCACATCATCAGATTCCTCGTCTACGCTTCAGTCAGATTTGTGTATCTATGGCAGACGTTTGTTTATCTTGCTCTTCTCTTCCATATCAGCTGGTTCTGCTCTGGAGGGTTCAGGCTGGCTTTGTGAAGCGTCTTCAGACGATGTGTTTTGTTATTGACGCTATAAAAATAAAACTGAATATATATATATATCGTCTGTCAGGTGGTTTAAAGTCAGACGGTGAAATGAGTGATGTCTGGTTGTTACCTACAGACTCAGTGAAGACCTGAAGATGAATGACTCTGATGAAGAAGCCAGTGTCGCCAGGAGTGATCAGTCCAGAGAATATCCTCCAGACTTAAAGACGGATCCTGAAGCTCCAGGAGCAAAGTAAGATGATGATTAAATGAGTTCATGGTCTCTTAGTTTGAATGTTCAGATTAAAGAGTCACTGTTCAAACGTATGAGGCTTGTTACTCCTTGTTGAAGACGCATTCGACTCCAAGAAGACCTGAAGAGGAGGGATCATGATGAAGAATCAGCGTCTTCCTCAGCCAGCGTTGCCAAGAGTGATCAATCCAGAGAATACCCTCCAGATCTTAAGATGGATCCCAAAGCTCCAGCAGACAGGTCAGAGGATGGTCATTAAAGATGGGATGGTGATGTAGTGAAGAGTTGAGTTCTGTCCTAATGTTCTCAATGAATGGAAGAGACCAGACGTCCAGCTTCTTCACATGTTCATGACTCCTTCCACCAATGTTCAGGTTATTGTGTCTGATGGTTCTTTGACTGTTATCTCATGTCTTCAGAGGTCAGAGGTCATCAGGACGTCAGCAGCACCAGGACGGCAGCAAGGTGCTCATTTAATATGGTTTAATGTTCATCTCTGACTCCTTCAGAGCATCACTGCAGTAACTCTGATCACATGTCATCTCTGTCAGGTGTTTGAATCCAAGGCCTTGGCTCTCTTGAAGGATGCTCTGGGACAACATCATGTCCTCTCAAGGAAAAGAAAGAGACCGCAGGCGGAAGATGAAGATGAAGAAACACGTGAAGCAGCTCTGAAGGTTGCCCTCTCTGTCCTGAGGAACATGAATGAGCATGAACACGCTGACGTTCTGGAGCAAAGTAAGTCGTTAATGTTTGTTAGAGGAGTTTATACATTTATTCATGAAATGACTCAAAACATCAACAGACAGACCTGAAAGTAGAAAGTTTGGACACAGCCTCTCATTTAATGGTTTTATTTATTTTCATGATTATTTACAATTATTTTCACTGAAGACATCAGAACTATGAATGAACACATATGGAATTATGTTGTGAACAAAACAGTGTGAAATAATGAAATATGATTTATATCGTCCTCAGAGTAGAAACCATTTCAGGTGATATAGTCACCTGAAATGGTTTCTACTTCACAGGGTTCATTTGTGGAGCGTAGTGTTGTAGTACTCGAGACCTCATTTTCAAAGTCTCACTCTCGGTCGAGCTGGACTCGGGAGTCCAGTCGAGACCATGTGATTTTTGTAATGACGTCGGGTTTACTTTATCACCTATGCTGAATATGATGCGGCAGCCCTCCCTCTGAGCCCGATTCACAATTAGAACGGCAGTTATTTGAAATAAACTGCATTAAAGTTACACACAATGAATAACAACGAGCATAAGCTCAGAAACAGATAAATAAAATCCACCTGAGGATTTTCAGTAGCAGGTCAGACGGCTCAGCTAGGTGCTCCTTTACAGTACGTAGAAGAAGACACAGACATGACAAAGAAACCATATGACACAAGAAGGAACAAAGGGGAAGGCAGGGCTTTATATACACAGGTGGGCAGAGGAGTGACGAGACACAGGTGAATCAAATCAATGCGTAACACAAGGAGAAAGCAATGACCCAATGACCTAATCAAAGGGGAAAACACGGGGAGTAACACATAACTAGAAAATCAAGAACTTAACAAATAAAACAGGAAACAGAAAAACTAAACACTGAACCATGACTGTAAAAAAAAAAAAACAAGAATGTAAAATAAACAGAAACCCAAGAAAACTAATCACCAACCACCATGAGTCATTTTTATAAACTGTAGAACAGAAACTAAAACTTTAAGCAGCTCTCAAACAACAACATGTTGTAATGGATTAAATTTGTGTTTATGTTGGCTGCACCGATCAATGCAATATTTATTCCTTCTCTGTTAGGCCACTATGCACGAGTCGTCATATACCAGCAGAAACTAAGACGGTCCTTAAAGAAGAAACATGAGTTCATGATGGAACAGTTTAACAAACAGCCTGTGCCCCTGAAAGAGATTTATACAACGCTCTATCTGATAGAGGGAGGCAGAGGAGAGGTCAACAATGAACATGAAGTGAGACAAATTGAGGCGGCATTCAACAGACGGACGTCTTCAGAAACTCTCATCAGGTCTGAGGAAATCTTCAAGCCCTTACCCAAAGAAACTCCAATCAGAACGGTGCTCACCAAGGGGATCGCTGGCATCGGCAAAACTGTGTTAACACTGAAGTTCATGTTGGACTGGTCAGACGGAAAGGCTCATCAAGACATCCAGATCATGTCTTCACTTCCATTTAAAGAGCTGAATTTCCTCAGAGGTAAAAGTTTAAGTTTGATGGAGCTCCTGTGTTTGTTCTTTCCAAACCTGAGAGAATCTGGAATCAAAGACCTGAGTCAGTACAAAGTTCTGTTAATACTGGACGGTCTCGATGAGTCCAGACTTCCTCTGGATTTTGAAGGAAATGTGAGATGTTCTGATGCCACCGAGCCGCACCCAGTGGAAGTGCTGCTGACTAACCTCATTGCAGGTAGGCTGCTTCCAAACGCCATTCTGTGGATAACAACCCGACCTGCTGCAGCCTACAGCATCCCTCCAAAGTACGTTGGCCGGGAGACTGAGATACGAGGCTTCAACAACCACCAGAAGGAGCAGTACTTCCTCAAGAAAATTGCTGATGAAACCTTGGCCAAAAGAGTGATAGCAAACATCAGGTCAACAAGAAGTCTGTACATCATGTGCCATGTGCCGGTGTTTTGCTGGATTTCCTCCATTGTCCTGGGAGAAGTATGTGCCAAAGCTGGAGGAGGAAAACTGCCCAAGACTTTGACTCAGATGTACATCCACTTTGTGGCACATGAAACCTCTAAGGTGCCCTTAAAATACAGTGAAGGGCAACAGCAGGAGTCTCAAGGGAATAACTTGATAATGTCTCTTGGGAAGTTGGCCTACCGGCAGCTGGAGAAGGGCAACCTCGTCTTTTATGAGGAGGATCTTAGAGAATGTGGTATTGATGTCACAGAAGCATGTGTCTATTCTGGATTGTGCACTCAAGTCTTTAAAGAAGAGCTCTGGATGAATCTCAAAGTCTACAGCTTTGTACATTTGTCAGTCCAAGAGTTTCTTGCAGCTTTATACGTCCATGTGATGCACAAGGTTGAGAAGGTAAATCTGATGACTGAAAATCCTGAACGGGCCGACCAAACTGAGCCTCTATCCAAACTTCACAAAGCTGCTGTGGACAGAGCCTTAAAAAGCGACAATGGTCACCTGGATCTCTTCCTGCGATTCCTCCTCGGACTCTCTATGGAGTCCAGTCAGGGTCAGCTCAGAGCTCTGAGCATACGACTAGAAACCTGTGAGCCACAAAGTCACGATGAAACCATCAACTACATCAAGCAGAAAATAGAAGAGAGTCTTCTTCCAGAGAAGTATGTTAATCTCTTCCACTGTCTCAATGAGTTGAACGACCACTCTCTAGTGGACGACATCCAAAGCTACTTGGACTCAGACCGAGAGTCTGTGATGGACGAGTGCTCTGAGGCTCGGTGGGCAGCTCTGGTCTTTGTGTTGCTGACATCACCAGAGAAGCCAGAAGAGATTCACCTCAAGAAATACTCCAGAACACAAGAAGGTCTTATCAAGCTCCTGCCAGCCATCAAAGCTTCCAGATCAGCAATGTACGAATCTTTTATGTTTTTTCTATTCAGTTCTACCCAAATGTCTTCACCACAAACTTTCATCATCCTAAACTGACTTTGTCTTTGTGTCTACTAGGTTGAATGATTGTGATCTTACTGAAGGCTCTTGTCAGAAGTTGTCCTTCACTCTCAGCTCCAGTCGCAATGATCTGATACATTTAAACCTGAGTGACAATATGTTAAAAGACTCAGGAATCAGACTTCTCTGCGAAGGACTCCAGAGCCCACACTGCCGACTAAAGACGCTGAGGTGAGTCATGCTGCAGTATTTTTACTGATAGGTGACATAACAAATATGGCAGCATTCCACATTTGGGTCATGAAAACAGCAAATTCAGCCACATTTGTTAAAAGAATACCCACTTGTATGGTGCCCCGTGTGAGGCACAGCACTAGTTGCAGTTGCTAGTTACTGACATTCTTGCATTTTGCTTAATACAAAAACCTCCATCCAACTGTCTAAGTGCAATATGGTGAAAATGTATAAATTCAACCAATCTAATAGAGAGAGAAATCTGAACGATTTTATAACCACCAGTCTGAGCCTCAGTACTGTTACACTAAGACTAGACACTAGACTGCTGGTGTTGCTATTAACCAGTTCTTTGTCCCCTCAGACTGAACCGTTGCAGTCTCACTGAGAGATGCTGTAAAGATCTGGCTTCAGTTCTGAGCTGTAACTCATCACATCTTCAAGATATGGATCTGAGTGACAACGACATTAAAGATTCAGGAGTGAAGAGTCTCTGCTTCGGACTGGGAAATGTCAGCTGTAAACTGGAAGTCCTGAGGTATCACCCATAGAAAACTATTATTGGATGTATGTTAATAGTGTAGGATATAACGACCAGTAAAGGTTGACTTGTGTCTGTTTGTCACAGGCTGTCGTTCTGTAGCATCACAGAGCAAAGCTGTGGTTATTTGGCCTCTGCAGTGAAGTCTAACCCATCTCACCTGAGTGAGCTGGACCTGAGCTACAATCACCTGGGAGAGTCTGGAGTGATTCTCATCTCTGGAGCTCTGGAGGAAGCTCAATGTGAATTCACTAAACTCAGGTAAAGAACCGTCTTTAAGCAACATCTTCCTCAGCATGACCCACTCTGACAGCATGTGTCTCTCTCTGCTCACAGAGTCCACCACAACGCTGAACACTGGTTTAAACCAGGACTGAGGAAATGTGAGTACAGTTCATTATATTCTCAGTCAGTGCTGTGAGCTACCAGTGTACCCGTCTTACTCTTGACTTCTTCCTGCCATCAGATGGACGTGAGCTTACGTTGGACCCTAACACGGCTCATAGACTCCTCGTCCTTTCTGAAGACAACCGAAAGGTTAGCTGGGACAGAGAGCAGTCGTATCCTGATCATCCGGACCGGTTTGACTACTGGGCCCAGGTTCTGATCAAGCAGGGGCTGACCGGTCGCTGTTACTGGGAGGTGGAGTGGGAAGGAAACTGGGCTGGGATCGGCGTCACCTACAAGAGCATCAGCCGCAAAGGGCCGAGCAATGACTGTGTGATGGGATACAATCAGGTGTCATGGAGTCTGCACTGTTCTGTCCACGGCTACCACGCCTATCATAACTTCAAGAGCATCGTCCTGCAGGTCCCTCTGGCTGGTTCTCGTAGACTGGCGGTGTATCTGGACAGGGAGGGAGGAATCCTGTCCTTCTACAGAGTTTTTGGAGAGTCTCTGACACACCTGCACACCTTCAACACCACCTTCACTGAACCTCTTTACCCAGTGTTCAGGGTGTGGGGTGAGGGCTGCAGTCTGAGGCTGATTGACAGATAATTGTCTTCAGTCACACTGAGTCTGATCATTGACCAACCTGTCACGTTGATGGTTGTTGCTGAGCCGTTGCTTGATGTTGTGTTGCAGACAGATGTTCATAGATTTGTTGTGGACGTTCATGTGTTCTGGTTCTGTTGTCATTTCGATAAGAGGTTTTATTTGTCACATGCACAGTAATAATAATACATTTTATTTAGAGGCGCCTTTCTTGGCACTCAAGGACACCGTACATAGATTCATAAAAATAGTATAAGAATAAAATATATACATATGTAGAAAACAACAACAAAAGAGAGAGAGGGAGAAAAAAAAAAAAAAATTGTCGTCAGGTGGAATAGGCAGTTTTAAACAGATATGTTCTGAGTTGTGATTTGAGGTGGGGAAATGAATCAATATTTCTAAGTTGGGGTGGTAGTGAGTTCCAGAGACGGGGAGCAGAGCGGCTGAATGCTCTTCTCCCCATGGTGGTAAGACGGGCAGTAGGGACAGACAGATGTAAGGAGGAAGAGGATCGTAGAGAGAGGGAGGGAGTAGGAACATGGAGGAGATCAGACAAATATGGGGGGTGAGGTTGTGAATGGCCTTGAAGGTAAACAGGAGGACTTTGAACTGGATACGGAATTGAACCGGGAGCCAATGAAGCTCTTGAAGAACAGGAGTGATGTGGTGAATGGAGGGGGTTTGAGTTATGATACGGGCAGCTGAGTTCTGGACTAGTTGGAGTTTATGGAGGGATTTGTGTGGAAGGCCAGAGAGGAGAGAGGTACAATAATCCAGACAGGAAGTGACAAGACTGTGAACAAGGATGGCGGCAGTGTGGGGGGTAAGGGAGGGGCAGAGGCGGTTAATGTTACGCAGACCGAGTAATGTTATTGATGTGGGATTGAAAGGATAGTGTGCTGTCAAGGATGACACCCAGACTCTTAACCTGGGGGGAGGGGGAAACGGAGGAGTTGTCGATATTAAGAGAAAAGCTGTCGATTTTGGACAGAGTGGATTTGGTGCCAATGAGGAGGACCTCAGTTTTGTTACTGTTTAGTTTAAGGAAGTTTCAGGTGAACCAGGTTTTTATTTCAGAGGTGCAATCGGTAAAGGAGGTAGGTGGGTGGGAGAGTGGACGAAGGTTTGCTGGAAAGGTAGAGCTGGGTGTCATCTGCATAACAGTGGAAATGGATATTAAATTTGCGGAAGATATTGCTGAGGGGGAGGAGGTAGATGATGAAGAGTAGGGGCCCCAGGACAGAGCCCTGGGGCACACCTGAAGTGACGGAGGAGGGGATGGATTTAAGGGACTTAAGTTGAATGAACTGAGTGCGGCCAGAAAGGTAAGATGTGAACCAGTCTAAAGGAGTGTGGGTGATGCCAATGGAAGACCTGAGATTGTTGAGGAGGGTGGAATGACAGATGGTATCAAAGGCTGCACTCAGGTCAAGGAGGATGAGGATGGTGAGGAGTCCAGAATCAGCTGCCATAAGGAGGTCGTTGGTAATTTTGATAAGAGCTGTTTCAGTGCTGTGGAGTGGGCGGAAACCGGACTGGAACTGTTCATACAGGTTATTATGGGATAGGTGAGAATGGAGTTGGGAGGCAACTGTTTTTTCAAGAATTTTGGAGATGAAGGGTAGATTAGATATGGGACGGAAGTTGTTGAAGTTAGAGAGGTCTGCACCAGGTTTTTTCAGGATTGGAGTGATGGCAGCAGTTTTGAAGGATGTAGGGACGGTTCCAGTGGTGAGAGAGGAGTGGATGACGGCAGAGATGAGAGGGGCAAAGGAGGGGAGGCAGGCTTTAACAAACTGTGTGGGGAGGGGGTCAAGTTGACATGTGGATGGCTTGGATTTCCGAATAAGTTCTGTGATTTCTGAGAGAGTGGGGAGCTGGAAGGAGGAGAATGAGTGTATGAATGGGTAAGAGTCAGCTGGGATACTAAAGTGAGAAGTTGTGTCAAGGTGCTGATGAATATTCTGAATTTTTTCAATGAAAAATGACATTATGGAGTTACAGAAGGAGGTTGTGTACAAGTGAGGGGGGAGAGAGTCTTGAGGTTGGGTGATATTGTTAAGTAGAGAGAACAGTGGCTTAGAGTTGCCTTTGTTGGCAGTGATTAAACTGGAGTAATAGTGGGTTTTGGTGCAGGCAATGCCGTCCTTATAACATAAGATGTGGTTATTGTACATTTCTTTGTGAATAGTGAGACCTGTTTTTCTATGGAGACGTTCAAGTTGCTGACCTCTGGCTTTCATGGGGCGAAGGTCGGGGGTGAACCAAGGGGCGGAAACAGAAAAAGAAACAGATCTGGTTTGTAATGGAGCGAGGGAATTAAGAATATTATGGATTATGGTGTTGTAATGAGAGACCAGAGCATCAGGAGTGGATAGATTGCGGATGTCAGGGAGGCAGGAGGACTGAATACTTAAAGTGAGAGTGGCAGGATCGATATTCTTTGTGTTCCGAAAAGAAATAAGGCGTGTTTTTTTACAGATGGAGAGGGTGAGTTTCACTGTAAATGAGGGAAGAAAGTGGTCAGTGATGGGGAGTTCATTAGCTGTAAGGTCATGAGGGGTGAGACCAGAACAGCAGATTAAGTCCAGGATGTGTCCTTTGGAGTGTGTGGGGAGAGTGGTATGTTGTTGGCATCCAAAACTATCTAAACAGGAAATAAAGTCTTTGGTGAGAAGCAGATTGATATTGTCCATGTGGATGTTAAAATCTCCCAGAACTATTATGTTTGGTGAGAGGGAGGATAAATGGGTGAGAAAAGCAGCAAAGTCATTTAAAAACTGACTGTTCGGTTTAGGGGGGCGATAAACAGTAGCAATGATGGTGGGAGTGGGACCAGACAGCAGATTCAAACGAGGTGGAGGCGGGCACAGACAGCGGCAAGACTTTCCACTTCTCGCGGTAAATTATCGCGATACCTCCTCCCCGGCCGGAGCCACGAGGTTGACAGGTGTAAACAAACCCACTAGGAGTGGATTCATTCAGCTGGGAGAAGTCATTGCTGTTGCCATGTCTCGGTTAGACAGAGGAAGTCAAGCTTACGATCAGCAATAAGCTCCTGGATGAGATGTCCCTTGCTTGTCAGTGAGCGGATGTTGAGCAGAGCGAAGTTTAGTGAGGTGTCGTCACAGCTGGTGGTGGTGCGAGCCGACCGGGCTAAGCGGGCTAGCACGCTGTGGTCAACAGCCCGGCTGGTGGAGCGTGGAGGGCGACGACAGCTGGACCAGATGGACTTCATGGCTGTTGAACTGTTGTGGAGGAAATGCCGGCGGGATCCCCGGTGGATATATCTCCGGCGAGGCTGGAAGGCGATGTTTGGGTGAAGATGGAGAGCTTCAGGCGCAGGTCCAGGCAGGTGGTAGCGCAGCCGTAGCAGGTCAGTGGCCGAGTACTGAAGCACACCCGTCATTAGCTGGCAGTGGTGGACAGTAACGAAGTAAATTTACTTGAGTACTGTACTTAAGTACAGTTTTTGAGTATCTGTACTTTACTTGAGTATTATTTTTGGGGGATACTTTTACTTTTACTCCAATACATTTGAAGGACAAATATTGTACTTTTTACTCCATACATTTCTGTTTTGGCTCTCGTTACTCACTACTTTTGAGCTTACATCAGCTGATTATTTTTTTATTTTATTTTATTTATTTTTTTCAAAATTCTGAGAAAATAAACTGATTCTGCTGATTTGCTGATTCTCTACATCATGCCATACAATCCATACAATGCAGGAAGAAACTGGAGAAACATCTGGAGAAGCAACGGTGGCCTTTACGTCAAAACTATGTTTGAGATTTTTGCCACATAAAGTGATTTGTTACAGTTTAAATGTTTGTTGTGCTTACCGCGAACAAATGATATCACGGCCTAAAAGAACTCGTCGAATGAAAAAGCACGTCGCGGTTGCAAAGTAGCTACTGACGTTAGCTAGCTTAATGTTTGTTAAATTGCTGATGAACATTTTAAACGTAATTGTATGAGCTTGTAGAGAGACAGAGAGACTGTCTGCAAGAGAAAGAGTGAGGCTGTGGATTATAGCGTGGATTGTATAATGACAATAAAGCTACTTACCTTTCCTGTATTTCCTGAAATACTTTTTAAATACTTTTACTTAAGTATTTTTTTAAGCAAATACTTTAGTACTTTACTTAAGTAAATTTTTGACTAAGCTACTTTTACTTGTATTGGAGTAACATTTGACAAGGAGTATCTGTACTTTTACTCAAGTAGAGAAGGTGTGTACTCTGTCCACCTCTGCTAGCTGGTGAACAGGCAGTAGAAACAGCCAGGCGCAGACAAACAGGGTGTATGTCCTACCGGCCCGCATTGTGGACGAGGCAGCATAAGCAGTTAGAAACGCCAGGTGAGGCTCAGACCGGGACAGAACAGGTGAGCTAGCAGTGAAGGCTCACACAAACAGTAGTGCCGACAGATCGTTTGAATATTCCAATTGAAGGCAATTGCACTCACCGATTAGGTCACTGGACCATAAAATGACTCAGGAAAGTCTAGAGAGTTAAAAAGTTTAAAAAGTTTAAAAAGTTTAAAAAGTTACCGGCGAGCAGCGCCAGCGAGTTGTGCCAGCGTTCACACGAAACCGGAAGTCCAACGTATTGTTGTACCTGCAGCCAGTAGTAAAAAAAGAAATGTAAGTTCTACAGTAAACAGTAGTAGATAAGCAATATAAGTGTAATGTACACTGATAGAGAAATAAAGAAATAAAATATAAAATATAGAATAAAAAAAAAATAGACTGAATGAAAACATAGACTGGTAACAGAGGAGCGTGTAGTTGAATATGTACATAAACTGACAGTATTTAGCAGCTGCATGAGTAAAGTGCAGTGATGTTTAAGTCCAGTTAAGACTCAGGATGGATAGAAACTCTTCTTCAGCCTCAGTCTTTGTCCTCAGGCATCGTAAACGCCGGCCTGATGGCAGTAGAGAGGAGAGAGAGTGTCCGGGGTGACCGGGCTGCTTCAGGATTTCATTTGTGATACTTTAATGTTTTTATAGAATCCACGACACTAACACTATTAACTAAGTATCTATCATATAAGTAACTATCATCTACCCCACCGTATAAATACAACAGCTTTGGTTCTTGCTGGTTTTGTTCCATCTTGTAAATGAGTATTTTTGATTCATGATATTTTGTTTTACTTTAATTCTTCTCTGACAAAATCATATTGTCCTGATCTGTCTGTTTCATTATATACAAATGCACTGATGTGTTAAAATAAATTCTCTTGTCTACCTTATTGTCTCCCCTGTGTCTTGTTGCTTGTCTGTGTCTGCAGGTACCTTAGTGGGCGGGGCTTAGTTTGGGTAATTGGGAGCACCTGGCCTCATGGTCCTCTGACGTTCTCTGGGTTCCTCCAGCATGGGTTTTTGTTCTGTTGGCTTCGTTTGTTTTACGTTAGCACCTCTCAACAATACACTATCATACATCCATCCTCAGACACTCACACTCAGACCTCATTAATTCTTATGAGTTGATTATTGGTTTGTTTAAATAAATCTGTTAACCTTTATGTTAAATCGTTTTTCTGTCATTTCTGTCACATATATATATATATTATATATATATTCTAAATGTCATGAGGTCTATTTGTTGACCAGCTGCAGTTAATCATCATGTTGTTAGCACGTTAAATAAAGTGACAGGATCATTCGTCTGGTGGCAGAAACCTTCCACTTCACAACAAGAGACTGAAAACTTTTACTCTTTATTTAAAACACAATGAAACATAAATATTTACAGAGGTTCTCTGAGGCGCTGCTCATCCAGTCGGATCTACAGTAGTTCGTCTTTTCTCTGGTAAAAGTGAAAACATCTGGTAAACTGAAGCTCGTCTTCCAGATGGTCAGGTGCTCTTTGCTGCCTCTTCAGGTCGTTTAGATGAAACTTACCTGGACGAGCAACATGAACAACCTGTGATCTGGTTTGTCTGAGTGGCTGGTTCAGGTTCACGGCTAGCTGCCTGAAGCACAGAAGCTGGTCGTCTGTCCTGGTTCTGTAGAGAGTTTTCAGCCTGGTTCCATCTGATCCTGGATCTGCTGCAGGACGACCGCCTCAGACGTCTCCTTTCTCCTGTCCTCTTCCTGCCAGCGATGCTTTGTCATTGGCTGTCGCTCTCTCCCAGTAGCCAATAGGTGGTCATCTTTCCTTTGCCCTTGATGTCGATGTTTCCTCTCAGCTCCAGCTGGAAGCAGTTGAACTCCTGCAGGACGTCACGAGTCGCCGCCGACACGTGGATCTTCAGCGCTACAAACAAAACGATGAATGGACCAATCAGATTACAGCACTATTATTATATTATTAGAATTTACATCTAAACTACAGCTGGTGTTCAGTAAATGATCTGGAAACTACAGGAGCTGTAAAAATAAAACTTTCTCTAATAACTGAAAGATTAGATGAAGCTGAACGACTTAAACCATGAAATCTCTTCATAGACCTGATCTGGTCTCTAGAGTCCAGGTTAAACAGGTCCAGGTGTGAACACTGATCTGGTCTCTAGAGTCCAGGTTAAACAGGTCCAGGTGTGAACACCGATCTGGTCTCTAGAGTCCAGGTTAAACAGGTCCAGGTGTGAACACCGATCTGGTCTCTAGAGTCCAGGTTAAACAGGTCCAGGTGTGAACACTGATCTGGTCTCTAGAGTCCAGGTTAAACAGGTCCAGGTGTGAACGCTGATCTGGTGTCAGTCCACATGTGGAGGTGGTCTGGGACACATGTGACCTCCTTCCTTTGGTAGAGTGAACCCACAATGAGTCCTGGGTCACATTAAAGACCAGCTACTCACCAGGGCTGATCTGAGGAAGAGGAGTTCTGCAGCCATGAGTGTTAGAGAATAATTTCTCTTCCCTACAGCTGGGGTCAGTTATCTGCCCTATTTTCTCTCTGAGGAACAGGCCAAGGCCATGGTCCTGTCTTCAGTCTCACTGTCTGTGTTGATCCATATTTTAGAACAAGTTTTAGAATTAGACGATAAAGACACCGCTCATTATTCTCTCAGTATCTCCTTCATCATCAGAGACCTGGATCCTCTGAGGATGAAGCTTCAGGGTTCAGGTCTAATCTGAGTCTTTGTCTCTAAATCAATCAGATGTTCTCATGTGAGAGTGTTTCCATCTGGTTCCTAAATGTGGATCATGTCTCCAAGTCACCAAGCAGCTGTTGATGGTTCTGATCCAGTGGTAGGTAGAGATCCATTAGAGACAGCAGCTGCTACAATATTCTACATCTGATTTATGAATAACTGGAGAAGCTGAATGGTACGAGGGTCTGGAGAAGTCCAGGTTCTCACCTTCTCCAGTGGACTCCATCCGTGACGATGTATTGACGGTGTCACCAAACAAACAGTATCGTGGCATCTTCAGACCAACCACTCCTGCACACACTGGACCTGCAGCAGACAGTGACAGGAAGCATCATTTAATACTGAGGACGGTTACGCTGTTTGTGACTGAAGCTGAGGAGAAGTTAAAGTTCTGAAATGATCCCCAGAAAGCTTTCTATTATTTGACCTTTAGAGAAATCAGCACAGTGTGTTCATGGTCTAGACCTGGTTCAGGGTTTAAGGCCAAAAGAAGCTTCCTACAACATTTCCTCATAAAAATGACTCAAAACATCCTGAAAGTCAGCAAAGAGAACCCAACCAATATGTTAGACCATAAGAACAGCTGATGTGAGGAAACCCACCAACATCTCAGAACTGAAGTGGTTCTGTTCTGAGGAACCAAGCTGCTGGAGAACACTGATCAGCTGGTACCAGGAGATACTGATATGTAATATTGTCTCACTTTAGTCTGATGTTTATGAAGAAATGTAGAAAAGTTAACAGTCGAGAAACGTTTAGCAGCTCTGGATGTGGAAACAGTTCTTATTTGATTTGATTTGAGGGTAACGCTGAGAAACTGTAAACCTTCTGGCACAGGTGTTCTTCTGAATTATATTTACTCTTCTATGTCTGGTAATAAATGTATAAATGTCTTAACCTTCGTGTTGAATCTGAACGTTTATTTTATGCTTTAAACAAAGGTTGGGATTAATTATGTGCTGAGTAGATTTATGTAACCGTGAGACAGGATGAGCAGCATCAGCTCAGTAATAAAGGGCTGATGAGGTCATGGTTGTGGTGGGGTCTAGGACCAGTTTTTGGTGGCATCCTTACCGCTGTGAATCCCTATCCTCAGTTTCAGCTGCTGCTCCGGTCGGTGGCGGATCTTGAAGGTCCGGACGGCGTCCAGCAGAGCGAGGGCCATGCGTCCGATCTCTCTGCCGTGCAGATTCCCGTTCCTCACCGGCAGCCCCGACACCACCATGTAGGCATCGCCGATGGTCTCCACCTGGGGGCGCCACAGGACACCGGGTCAGACCAGAGGCTGCAGGACCAAAATGGCCGACGCGTCTCCACTTCCTCTCATTGGTGAAAGTGACCAAAACTCAGCGTCATCAGATTCACATTCAGAAAACTACCTCACTAGTATGTGGTGTGTACTTTAGGGGCGGGGCTTGTGACCTATACTGCAGTCAGCCACCAGGGGGAGCTCCACATGCTTTGAGAGGAGCTGTCATGGCATTCTCTGGTTCTACAGTCTATACGTTCAATAGTTAAGTTATCTTCCTACTCTGGAGGAGGTTCTTCATTCACTGCTGATTAGATTTTCTCGATGAGGAGTTTTTGTTCTGGTTCCTGGTGTTTCATCTGCAGGTCCTTTCATCAATAAACTCTAATCTCATCAACTCTTCAAGATGTTTGTGTCTTTGAAGCACAAGAGAGAATTAATTATTCAAGGCAGCAGAGAGAGGATCAGCTCTCACCTTGTAAACATCAAAGTTGTCGATGATGGCATCAAAACAGGTGTAGAGGTCGTTGAGCAGAGTCACCACCTGCAGACAGACGTTCACATTCAACAGGAAGTAGTTCCTGATCCTCAAAAAACCAACAAAGAAACCCAAACCCGCTTTAATCTTTAACAGTTTTTCAGAGTCACCGACTTCTGGTTCAATAACACTCTTCATTTACCAACCAAAAAATACAGGCTTTTATTTTGAAAGGGTTAAGCTGAGCTCTTGTTGCTGCCTCTCCCTTTTCTTCTCCACCATCTGAGCTGGGTTCAGGTGTCAAGTCTCTGATACAGCCTCTTAGTCTATGATACTGTTAGCTGGAAGGCTAGGAGGCTAAGAAGAGCTACTGTTAGCTGGAAGGCTAGGAGGCTAAGAAGAGCTACTGTTAGCTGGGAGGCTAGGAGGCTAAGAAGAGCTACTGTTAGCTGGGAGGCTAGGAGGCTAAGAAGAGCTACTGTTAGCTGGGAGGCTAGGAGGCTAGGAAGAGCTACTGTTAGCTGGGAGGCTAGGAAGAGCTACCGTTAGCTGGGAGGCTAGGAGGCTAGGAAGAGCTACCATTAGCTGGAAGGCTAGGGGGCTAAGAAGAACTACTGTTAGCTGGGGGGCTAGGAGGCTAAGCAGAGCTACTGTTAGCTGGGAGGCTAGGAGGCTAAGCAGAGCTAATAAGAGCTACTGTTAGCTGGGAGGCTAGAGGGCTAAGAAGAGCTACTGTTAGCTGGGAGGCTAGGAGGCTAGGAAGAGCTACTGTTAGCTGGGAGGCTAGGAGGCTAAAAAGAGCTACTGTTAGCTGGGAGGCTAGGAGGCCAGGAAGAGCTACTGTTAGTTGGAAGGCTAGGAGGCTAAGAAGAGCTACTGTTAGCTGGGAGGCTAGGAGGCTAAGAAGAGCTACTGTTAGCTGGGAGGCTAGGAGGCTAAGAAGAGCTACTGTTAGCTGGGAGCATAGGAGGCTAGGAAGAGCTACTGTTAGCTGGGAGGCTAGGAAGAGCTACTGTTAGCTGGGAGGCTAGGAGGCTAGGAAGAGCTGCTGTTAGCTCAGAGGCTAGGAGGCTAAGAAGAGCTGCTGTTAGCTCAGAGGCTAGGAGGCTAAGAAGAGCTGCTGTTAGCTCAGAGGCTAGGAGGCTAGGAAGAGCTACTGTTAGCTGGGAGGCTAGGAAGAGCTACTGTTAGCTGGGAGGCTAGGAGGCTAGGAAGAGCTACCATTAGCTGGAAGGCTAGGGGGCTAAGAAGAACTACTGTTAGCTGGAAGGCTAGGAGGCTAAGAAGAGCTACTGTTAGCTGGGAGGCTAGGAGGCTAAGAAGAGCTACTGTTAGCTGGGAGGCTAGGAGGCTAAGAAGAGCTACTGTTAGCTGGGAGGCTAGAAGGCTAAGAAGAGCTACTGTTAGCTGGGAGGCTAGGAGGCTAGGAAGAGCTACTGTTAGCTGGGAGGCTAGGAAGAGCTACTGTTAGCTGGGAGGCTAGGAGGCTAGGAAGAGCTACCATTAGCTGGAAGGCTAGGGGGCTAAGAAGAACTACTGTTAGCTGGGGGGCTAGGAGGCTAAGCAGAGCTACTGTTAGCTGGGAGGCTAGGAGGCTAAGCAGAGCTAATAAGAGCTACTGTTAGCTGGGAGGCTAGAGGGCTAAGAAGAGCTACTGTTAGCTGGGAGGCTAGGAGGCTAGGAAGAGCTACTGTTAGCTGGGAGGCTAGGAGGCTAAAAAGAGCTACTGTTAGCTGGGAGGCTAGGAGGCCAGGAAGAGCTACTGTTAGCTGGAAGGCTAGGAGGCTAAGAAGAGCTACTGTTAGCTGGGAGGCTAGGAGGCCTGGAAGAGCTACTGTTAGCTTAGAGGCTAGGAGGCTAGGAGCTACTGTTAGCTAGGAGGCTAGGAGGCTAGGAAGAGCTACTGTTAGCTGGGAGGCTAGGAGGCTAGGAGCTACTGTTAGCTGGGGTGCTAAGAGGCTAGGCAGAGCTACTGTTAGCTGGGATGCTAGGAGGCTAAGCAGAGCTAATAAGAGCTACTGTTAGCTGGGAGGCTAGAGGGCTAAGAAGAGCTACTGTTAGCTGGGAGGCTAGGAGGCTAGGAAGAGCTACTGTTAGCTGGGAGGCTAGGAGGCTAAAAAGAGCTACTGTTAGCTGGGAGGCTAGGAGGCCAGGAAGAGCTACTGTTAGCTGGAAGGCTAGGAGGTTAAGAAGAGCTACTGTTAGCTGGGAGGCTAGGAGGCCTGGAAGAGCTACTGTTAGCTGGGAGGCTAGGAGGCTAAGAAGAGCTACTGTTAGCTAGGAGGCTAGGAGGCTAGGAAGAGCTACTGTTGGCTGGGAGGCTAAGAAGAGCTACTGTTAGCTGGGGGGCTAGGAGGCTAAGCAGAGCTACTGTTAGCTGGGAGGCTAGGAGGCTAAGCAGAGCTAATAAGAGCTACTGTTAGCTGGGAGGCTAATAAGAGCTACTGTTAGCTGGGAGGCTAGGAGGCTAAGAAGAGCTACTGTTAGCTGGGAGGCTAGGAGGCTAGGAAGAGCTACTGTTAGCTGGGAGGCTAGGAGGCTAAGAAGAGCTACTGTTAGCTGGGAGGCTAGGAGGAGCTACTGTTAGCTGGGGGGCCAGGAAGAGCTACTGTTAGCTGGGAGGCTAGGAGGCTAAGAAGAGCTACTGTTAGCTGGGAGGCTAGAAGGAGCTACTGTTAGCTGGGAGGCTAGGAGGCTAGGAAGAGCTACTGTTAGCTGGGAGGCTAAGAAGAGCTACTGTTAGCTGAGAGGCTAAGAAGAGCTACTGTTAGCTGGGAGGCTAGGAGGAGCTACTGTTAGCTGAGAGGCTAAGAAGAGCTACTGTTAGCTGGGAGGCTAAGAAGAGCTACTGTTAGCTGAGAGGCTAAGAAGAGCTACTGTTAGCTGAGAGGCTAAGAAGAGCTACTGTTAGCTGGGAGGCTAGGAGGCTAGGTTTGGTGGTCTCTCCTGAATCAGCTGATCATTTGGTCTGCATTTCTATTAGATCTTGTTTAGGGATCTGGTTCTGGTTCTGGTTCTGGTTCTCTGAGCTTATCAGCTAACGTTGCAAAACAGTCGAGAAGTTTTAGACCAACCCAAAAGAGAGACTCCAGTGAATGTTATGAAGCTAAGGAGACTCTGAAGAAGCTGAAACCTGTTTTTATATTTATTCAGTGCTCTTCATCAGAGAGCTTTAGAAGTTTAATGCTAAGCTAGGCTAACAGACTGGCCTCCATCGGTGTACTCTCTGCAGAGATGGCGGTGAAGCCCACGATGTCGCTGAAGTAGATGGTGACGGAGTCGAAGGCTTCGGCCTGAACCGTCTCTCCACGCTTCAGCTGCTCCGCCACCGAGCTGAGACACAGGGAGATATACTGAGTACTGCAGTATCAGCTACGGGGTGGTAGTATTTTATGTGGTATAATTACTGTGGTAGTATCTGGTAGAGCAGAGCCTCGGCCTTGCGTTTCTCCTCGTGATAAGCCTGAGTCCGCTCCTCCACCAGCTCCTCCAGGTTGTTGGCGTACTGCTCCATGCGGGACAGCAGGTTGTCCAGGATGTTGGTCCTCGACTCCCTGAACACAGTTTACATCCAGTGATCAGACATGATTGTGTCAGTCATAAAGATGGACGACCGCTGTCCAGACGGCTGCCTTTACATTTCTTCATAAAAACAAAATGGAGCTACACTCGCTGCAGTCTGAGGTGCGTTCGCTGACAGAAGGATTCCTGAGGTCTTACTTGTTCTGTTTGCGTAGCAGCACTCTGATGTGGTTGAACTCGGGTCGCTCCGTCGGCTCCTCGGCCCAGCACCGCTGCATCAGCTGACCCAGCTCGGGGCTGTGGCTCTGAGGGTCAATAGTCGGCCTCAGACAGGGCCACTCGCCCAGAGTCACCCGGTCCACGATCTCTGCAGGACAGAGAACCCAAACATAACCTGAGAACCTGCAGGTAGCTCAGCAGCAGCATCAACAACCACAGAGAGATTCTGTTTGAGCTGTGTCTGTCTGTCCACAAACACCATAGCTCATCTGTGAGGGTCATCCAGGTCATGGTACTCTACATCCAACCAGACACTCACCAGACGCTGGGGAGACATTGTGTGGATACGACTACAGCTGGTCTGTGAACGTCAGAAATGTTTGGAGCTTTTCAAGAGAACAACCTAAAATCAGCTGTGAAGCGTCATTGTTGTTGATCAAAGAGCATCTGAAGACAACTAGACGCCGTCTGTCTGAACCTGAAGTGGTTCCACTAACAAATCCAAGAACAGACAAGAAAACAAACCGGAACCAAATGAATCGTTCCTGAAGAGAGAAGAAGATGTCACGGAGCTGAAGGTGTTCCACACCAAGAACCCAAACTACCAGTCAGTAGGTCACACTACAGGCCACGTCTTAATGTCTCTTAAAGATCAGGTTTTAAATCTACAGAAACAAATCTCTAAGTGTATCTAACTGAAAACTCTAAATATGAGGGACAGTCAAAATGGAACATCATGAGGTTCTTCTTCTGTCCTTTAGAGGATCAGCTATGAACCACATGGTGACTGGACTGATAGAATCTGAGCCCTGTGTCTCTATGTTAAAGTCTTTGTCTCCATCTAGTGGTCTAATGGTGGTACTGCAGATAATAAACACAACACAGCCATGTAGCAGTGACCGTTAGCTTAGCACAGTTTTTATGGATTGTATAATGTCCACAATATGAGGATGTCCAAAGTTTCATTGTACCTTTGGGGCTGAGTGGGTCTCCCTCCAGGTAGAAGACTCCTCGTCGCAGCGCCACCTCCTGGAGGATGATGCCAAAGCTGTAGACGTCCCCTCTCTGGGTCCCCTGAGGAGGAGGACATTCCATCCTCAGCAGCTCCGGAGCCATCCACAACCTCTCTGTAGAGATCCGATTCAGAAATGAGCCTCAAACAGATCAAGACCTGGTCCTCATTTAAACCTGCGTCTGCAGCAGAGACTCACGGGCGTAGTAGGCGTGAGCGTCGCTCCCAGTGTCGCTCTCCGACCGGAAACTGGACAAACCGTAGTCAGTGATCTTCAGGACGAAGCGGTTGTCCACAACACAGTTTGACGACTTGAGTTTACCGTGAGAGAAGATGACACTGTTGTGGAGAAAGACCATGCCCTGCAGGGAGAGAGACATGTCCAACATGGACGTTTGATCCAGCCATCACGAGGACACGGAGACAGCAAATGGACACCTACCTTAACTATGTCATTGATGAGGGAATACTTGAACATCCAGTCCAGAGTGATACTGTCGTTCTCCAGGATGTCCTGAGGACACAGAGAGGACAAGAAATCAGTCCAACAGAGGGACAGACAGAGGGACAGACAGAGGGACAGACAGAGGGTCAGACAGAGGGACAGACTGAGGGACAGACAGAGGGACAGACTGAAGGACAGACAGAGGGACAGACAGAGGGACAGACTGAGGGACTTACCTGCAGACTTCCTCTGGGACAGTACTCGGTGATGATGCAGACGTTGGGTGGGTCGATGCTCGCTCCGATGAACCTGGTCAGGTGTTCGTTCTGAACGTCTCTGATCTGAACAAACAGAGACATGAAGGATACGAATAAAACCTGGAGACGGAGACATTCAGTGTCTCCACCATGGGACCCTGGTTTACATTAGTCCTCCTTAAACCATCAGACACTCACATGTTTCAGTTCAAACAGGACCTCCCTGTTCAGCTCGATGCGTTTCCTGTTGGTGTATTTAATGGCCACGATGTTCCCCTGGAAGAAAACACCATGATGAGGGACTGACAATGTCCACAGCGTCCATCAGAGGGGACGGACCATTCACTGACCTTGTAGTATCCAGTCTTAGCAAACACCTGAAGGTTTCCATCGCCAGTCAGCAAAGATCCACAGTTAGAGCCTCTCTGAGGAGACACAACACACACTGTTAACACACACTGTTAATACACAACACACACTGTTAATACACAACACACACTGTTAATACACAACACACACTGTTAACACACAACACACACTGTTAACACACAACACACACTGTTAACACACAACACACACTGTTAATACACAACACACACTGTTAACACACAACACACACTGTTAATACACACTGTTAACACACAACACACACTGTTAACACACAACAGATGTCACACTTCTTGTCTCTTCATCATCGTCTTCCAGGATTTAACATGAAGGAGCAAATCATTAGGAACCCTTTAACAGAACCACAAACAAACTGAGCAGTGTGTATTTTATTTTGAAGGAGTGTGTTGTGCTGACCAATGACAGCGTGATCCTGCTGCCGCTGCGCAGCACCTTGTTCAGGTTACTCATCTGGATGTCGTCCCAGGAGATCCTCCAGAGCTGAGCCACCAGCTCCTTCTCCAGCTTCATCCTCCTGATGATCAGACAGAACATCAACCAGGTCACTGATGGTCAGCAGAACCACAAAGATCTGATCTGAGGAACCTTTAGCATGAAACCTCCTCACCTGTAGATGAACACAGTGACGGTCAGAGTCATGATGAAGATGAAGAAGACCACGATGGAGACCATCTGGTGGATGGTGACGGTCTCTGAAGGACACAAGACGTTTGTTAACGTCATCAAGAGACATGAACATTAACAGAAACACTCTCATTTATCTCACAAACCAACCAACCAAACAACCAACCAGTCAACCAACCAGTCAACCAACCAGTCAACCAACCAGTCAACCAGTCAACCAACCAACCAGTCAACCAGTCAACCAACCAACCAACCAACCAGTCAACCAGTCAACCAGTCAACTAACCAACCAGCCAGTCAACCAGCCAACCAGTCAACCAGTCAACCAACCAACCAGTCAACCAACCAACCAACCAGTCAACCAGCCAACCAGTCAACCAACCAACCAGCCAGTCAACCAACCAACCAGTCAACCAACCAACCAGTCAACCAGTCAACCAGCCAACCAGTCAACCAACCAACCAGTCAACCAGTCAACCAACCAACCAAACAACCAGTCAACCAGTCAACCAGCCAACCAGTCAACCAACCAACCAGTCAACCAACCAGTCAACCAACCAACCAACCAACCAGTCAACCAACCAACCAGTCAACCAATCAACCAACCAGTCAACCAGTCAACCAACCAGTCAACCAGTCAACCAACCAACCAACCAACCAACCAGTCAACCAGTCAACCGATCAGTCCGTCTAAACTCTGGTGATCACTTTCGTCTGAATGTGTGAAAAGTTTTAGTTGCTTAAACAATTAAGTTTCCGTTTTATTTAGAGGTTAATGCATTTGAATTAATTATGAATTGATCAAAATGTCCTGATCATACTGGCGCTAGACTCTGAGGTGGCTCAGAGTTTGCCTGAGTGTGTTGATCTGTCTGGGCCACCGTAGTTTACCAGAGACCACTGTGTTATTTCCTGAAGGTGTGCTGTGGTTTCTCAGACTGACTCGCCATGCAGACCGGGTTGTCATTCTTGAAGCCGCACATGGGAACGTCCGGAGGACAGACTCCGCCCACCCAGCGTAGAGCTGTTCCAGGAACAGTCGTCAGATGCTCCTCTGAGCTGTTGTACACCAGGACGATCTGCAGAAACACAACCAATCAGCAATCAGAAGACGATCAATACACAACCAATCAGAAGACGATCAGCCCTGACTGATGTCGTCTCACTGCTGGACAAAATTAACTGTATTTAATCAATCATCTTTCTGATGATGTCATGAGTCTAAATAAATTAAAAAATATATTTGAATGATAACAAATGTTTTTAGTTTAACTGTTATTTCTGTGTGTGTGTGTGTGTGTGTGTGTGTGTGTGTGTGTGTGTGTGTGTGTGTGTGTGTGTGTGTGTCAATGAGAGAGGCGTGGCATGTAGCTAATTAGCTAAGAGCTAATGGAAGCTTGTTAGCATAGCTAGCTTTGATAATCTGACCAATCTGTCTTCAGAGTGGGGTTAGCCCCGCCCACCTGATTAACATAATGACAATTGAAAGAAAGAAAGCCATGTTGTCTCTGTGTCTTTGTGTCCGTCTGTAGGTGTCCACCTGGAAGACGCTGCTGTTAGTGTCCATCATGTCCCACAGAGCAAATTCTGTCTCTCTGTCTCCATTCTCGTCCAGGTGGACCACTCCCGTCACACCTGAGGAAGAAGAGCAGACTCATGAGACGCTGTGGTCCAATCCCGTCTATGTCTGACGTCCAACAGATGAAAAGGACGGGATCAATAACGTTTCTGACATGTCCTCATTAATTATTGATCAATGAAACAGAGAAACTAATCACTGAAAACCTTTGAGCACTGAATCAACGACGATCATCAAACATAAGCTCAAATCTCACTTTTCAAAATAACTTTAATTAATCAGATACAACCGACAAAATATATTGTACTGATAATATGAACCACATGGTGACTTGTCTGACAGAGTTTGTGCTCTGTATCTCAGTGTTATTCATGCTCCTCTACCTCCATCTAGTGGTCTATTGATGGTACTACATATAATAAAGTTAGCTTAGCATTGATATGTAGCATGTCTTGGTTTCCCTGAGGAGTCACATGTGGAGCAAATATAAATATGTTTGGACAACTCTTGACCTCCTCCTCTTTCTCTTCTTGTTCTTTCTCTTGTTCTTCCTCTTCCTCCTCATCTTTGACCTCCTCCTCCTCTTCCTCCTGTCTCTGGAGAGGTTCTGCCCCCTCTGAGGAGAACCAGATGATCAGTGGTCTTAATGTTATGGCTGGTGTTTCAGCCTGCACTGGATTGTTTTAAACGGCAGGTTGTTACGGTTCAGTAATAAAATGAGGAGGGGGCGGGGCCAGCGTGGAGGATGGCATTTGGAGGCCTTCTGATTGGACGCAGCCCTGAGGTTTATGTGTGTTCCTGGTAAGTCGCTGTTTTCCAGGAATGAGGGGGTGTTTGAGCTCGGTCACATTTCAAAGACGAGTGGAGGTCGATGTTTACGACATTTACAACGTTTACGAAAAGTCAATGATTGACTCTAACGGCCGACGCGTCTGGGAGAAGTTAAAATCTGACACAGAGTCGTTTAACGCAGGATCATAAAGTGGAGGCTTTTAGTAGCAGGAGCGCTGGTTCGATTCCCTCCAGGTCTACCATTGACAAACCGCTCTAGAGCTAACACGCTAGCAGATAACTTCTGATTAAATCCCTGGCCACTTCATTAGGTACGCCAGTGACGTTGTCCTGGATGATCAGACAACATTTAATTATTAATGAATCAGTCACCAGAGACGACCTGCAGCTTCTCCCGTTGAACTTCTCTTAAATGAATGAATGAATGAAATGACAGAGTGAACCAGGCAGAAAGCTCCTGATCACAAACCACTAAATATAATCTAAGTAAGAATTTTAACTAGTTTCTAAAATCACTTCAAACAAGAACTGTTAAATATTTCTCCTTCAGATTCTTTGAGGTGGTGAAGATGAGTCCAGAGCAGCCGTCATGAAAACTGTCTCGAGTCTGAGAGGAGGAACAAACCTCTGATCAGTCACTTTAAACATCTGATGATGAACTGAAGCAGCTGGTCGGTTGAATCGTAAATGAAGTGTTGTTCAGGTGAAACTCCACAGCTCCTAAAATCATTCTCCTGCTTCTTTCTTCTACAACCAGACTCAGTCTACTCAGACGTCTTTTCTTTAAACCAGTGTGGACGGACCAGAGGCGTCGTTTATTTAAAGGTGATGAGAATCTGTCGTCTTATAATTAGCATTAAAATCCTCAGTGGACAGACTGTAAGAGGGAGAAGTGTTCGTCCATTAGTTGATGGAGCGGAAATGACAGGAAGCTGTAATGTGATCTTCCTCTGTTCTCTCTCAGTGTGCAGTCTGTCATGGAGATAATCTCTGATGAAATCTTTCCTGCTCTCATTCACACGTTTCTCGATGCCTTTCACCTCTCATGAGGGAATAAACATCTCAGCCAGGACGAAACCTGTTGCCTGGTAACCGTGTCACCTCAGCTGAGGTTTATCATGGCTACGGCGTCTGAATCAGAGTTTAGAGGAAGCTGACAGATCTCATTAGAGCTCAGCGGGTAAACAGGCCCATACATGACAGCACCGAGCGGCAGGACACATCAGGACGAGATGGACTGGAGCCAGAGTTAAGACCTCTCTGAGACAATCTGATGTCCACAACATCTAAATGATAAAACAGTACAATGAAAATAAATATAAAAGCATAAAGACATTAAATGAAGGGAGTCTATCCACATGATTCTCCATCAACTGTGCACCACATGGTGACTGGACCGACAGAATCAGAATGAGCCCTGTGCCTCTATTACATACATGATCCTTTTCCTCTGTCACATGTAACTGATCTAGTTTATTATCTTCTGTCCTTTAGAGTCCATCAATGATTCTACATCAGCTATGAACCACATGGTGACTGGACTGATAGAATCTGAGCCCTGATCTTTAGTCTCATTCATGCTCCACTGTCTCCATCTAGTGGTCTAATGGTGCTACTACAGATAATAAACACAATACAGCCATCTAGTAGTGACAGTTAGCTTAGCATTGCTGTGTAGCATGCCTTGGTGACTGATGGTTCTGATCCAGTGGTAGGTAGAGATCCATTAGAGACAGCAGCTGCTACAATATTCTACTGACCACATGATGGCAATGCTGCTCTGTTTTTTCTGCTACTTCAAGACTGACAGTTTACAAGCTGCCCTCAACAGCAGTTAAACTCAGAGATCCAGATGCTCCAGATTCTCCTGATGTTCCAGATGCTCCAGATGTTCCTGATGTTCCTGCCTTGTCACAGCTGGTCTCCCTCCTCCCAGCTCTGAGGTGAATGGCGACAAACAGGAAGTGATGATGGAGGTGTGACTGTAGCTGGAGAAGCCAAATGTGTGAAACCTGTGTGTGAAAAAAGGCGGCCATCTTGGATCGATATCTGTTGGGAGGAGGAAGGTGAGGACCGTCCTCAGAGGATGAGGAGTGTAGCGGTTGTTACACAGACGGTGAATTAGAAATCCAAAACCACGGAGAGAGAAGGATGCAGCATTTTAATAATGATATTATTAGTAAGAAGACATTCAGGTGTCCTCAGCGTCTGGCTGTGATTATCAGCTCTGACCAGGTTACATATGGACAGCATGAAGACAAGAGGAGGAGAGGGAGGAGGAGCAGAGAGCAGCGGGGTGGAGGAGAAACAAGGGCGAGAGACAGGAGGAGACAGGACGGCTCTGCTTTCACTAGATTAGATTTCAGGCTATTTTAGGAGAGAGAGTGGAGTGATTGATGGACAGAAACCAGAGAGACAAACACAAGAGGACACAGCTGCTAGAAAATGAAGGACAGCAAATAAAACATCTGGTCATGTGTCTGAGCTCTTCTTCGGTGGTGTTGAGATGTTGAAGTTAATTTCTGTCATCGCTCTGCTGACCCCTGCTGACCTCTGACCTTTCAAAATAAAAGTCCAGCCCAGCCTCCAGAGCAGAGCAAACAGACAGAACCCATCAATCACAGCCAACCAGTCCGACGAGACGGGACGGCCCAGACCCAGCGTCTCTGGGTTTGTGTGTTTTGGACGCTGGTGGAGTTTCATGTCATCCATCACGTGGAGGTGTCCTCAGACCGTCCATGTCTCTCTCCGTCCAGTCAAACGCTGAACTTTGACCTCCTGCAGCGCTGCACGCTTCCTGACTCTGCTTCTGTGTCTCTGTGACTGACGCCATGCCAATAAAGTTTGAATTGAATGAGAATCACGTGATGATCAGATAATTACAGAGCTGTCAGCGTCACGCACCAGCTTCCTGTTCTCCAGCTGCATCTTATTAATAGATCAGAAATACTCCTCCTCCTCTTCCTCCTCCTCTTCTTCCTCTTCCTCATCCTCTTCCTCTTCCTCCTCTTCCTCCTCCTCTTCCTCTTCCTCTTCCTCATCCTCTTCCTCTTCCTCCTCTTCCTCCTCCTCTTCCTCCTCCTCCTCCATCTCCTCCTCCTCCTCAGCTTCCAGAGCTGATGAAGAACGAGGTGTGTGCTTCTGCTGGATCCTGGACCAGACGTTCTTCTCAGAGGAACATGGAGACCTTAGAACCCACAGCCTTCATGCTGTGATGCTAACCCTGCTAAGGATGCTAACCCTGCTAAGGATGCTAACCCTGCTAAGGATGCTAACCCTGCTAAGGACAGGACGTTGCTGTAAATCTACCTGGTTTAGTTTCAGAGGTCTGAGCAGAACCACACTGATGGAGAGCATTGCTGAGATGCTAGCTGTTAGCATTGCCATTAGCATGTCCTCTGGAGTCTCCACTGAGTTCTTTTGTGAACTGATGAGGACTCAGTGTTGTCTCCCAGGCTCAGACTAAACTCTGGACTAGTCCAGATCTTCAGTGTTTAAATAGTTTTGATCTACTGGTCGGTTCACTTTCATGAATGTTCTCAGTGCTGTGACACAGCATAGATGTGTGCATCCATAATAATGAGCTAACTGTGCTAAGCTCCTCTGAGCTTCAGACTCTGAATCATTTTAAAACCCAGACTGACCGTGGAAGGTTCGATTCCACATCCTCATGGTGACTTCTGTTCCTGAGGGTCTAGAAATGTTCCTGCCCATGGTCTCGTTGAGGGCGTGGGCGTAGAGCATCACGCCGTCGTAGAAACCTCCAGCTATGATGTTCATCTGGAACAAACAGGAACAAACACTTGAACTGCTCCTCTGATCAGACCACAGTGTAACCTACACCATTACCCAGAATCCTCTCTGTTAGTAAGGCCTGTGACCCTAACGGCACAGATCAGTCCCATCAGATGCTGAGCTGGTCGCTCACAGGGCTCAGACTTTAATCAGAGTCTCCTCCATCTAAAAGACGGCGTAACACTGAGGAGACCAAGTTAGTTTATTATCAACATAAATTCAGACGTTTGTCAGTCTACAGCTGAACACGTCTCTTTGTTCTATTTGCTGTGCTTCTTTTTTTGTCAGAGGAAGTTAAATCTGACTCTAGCTTAGCATGGTTAGCCTAGCTTAGCATCATGACCCCAGGCCTGCAGAGAAGTGATGATGACTCACATTTGTTTTAATAAAGGTTTTATCAGGTCTCTTCTCTGGTCTCTTCATAAATGAGGTTTCTTAAAGCAGATACAAGGCGCATTCAGCTCGACCGCCGCCTGGATTTCACTTTCACACGGACCCAGATCAGTTTTAGTTCAGGTCTCAGGTTTCTGTGTTGCTTCCAAACCGTCAGAGATGTGTTTGACTTTGACAAAAACATTAGACGCCAGAGATTCAACACGTCTCCAACATGTGACGTCATGCTGCAGACGGACGGTTTGATCTGGACAGGGTTCACATTTAACTGAGACGTTTAAACACTGATAACTGAGACAAACCTAAAACTACTCTCTGATATTTTAAGAGAGCGACAACGAGACGTTTATTCTGATCAACAACCAGCTGGTATATACACTATATTACCAAAAGTATTCGCTCACCCATTCAAATGATCAGAATCAGGTGTTCTAATCACTTGGCCTGGCCCCAGGTGTATAAATTCAAGCACTCAGGCATGCAGACTGTGAAACAAGACATTTGTGAAAGAATGGGCCGCTCTCAGGAGTTCAGTGAATTCCAGCGTGGAACTGTCATAGGATGCCACTTGTGCAACAAATCCAGTCGTGAAATTTCCTCGCTCCTAAATATTCCACAGTCAACTGTCAGCTCTATTATAACAAAATGGAAGCGTTTGGGAACAACAGCAACTCAGCCACGAAGTGGTAGGCCACGTAAAGTGACGGAGAGGGGTCAGCGGATGCTGAAGCGCATAGTGCAAAGAGGTCGCCGACTTTCTGCACAGTCAATTGCTACAGAGCTACAAACTTCATGTGACCTTCAGATTAGCCCAAGTACAGTACGCAGAGAGCTTCATGGAATGGGTTTCCATGGCCGAGCAGCTGCAGCCAAGCCACACATCACCAAGTGCAATGCAAGGCGTCGGATGGAATGGTGTAAAGCACGCCGCCACTGGCCTCTAGAGCAGTGGAGACGCGTTCTCTGGAGTGATGAATCACGCTTTTCCATCTGGCAATCTGATGGACGAGTCTGGGTTTGGAGGTTGCCAGGAGAACGGTACATTTCAGATTGCATTGTGCCAACTGTGAAATTTGGTGGAGGAGGAATCATGGTATGGGGTTGTTTTTCAGGAGCTGGGCTTGGCCCCTTAGTTCCAGTGAAAGGAACATTGAATGCTTCAGGATACCAAAACATTTTGGACAATTCCATGCTCCCAACCTTGTGGGAACAGTTTGGAGCGGGCCCCTTCCTCTTCCAACATGACTGTGCACCAGTGCACAAAGCAAGGTCCATAAAGACGTGGATGACAGAGTCTGGTGTGGATGAACTTGACTGGCCTGCACAGAGTCCTGACCTGAACCCGATAGAACACCTTTGGGATGAATTAGAGCGGAGACTGAGAGCCAGGCCTTCTCGACCAACATCAGTGTGTGACCTCACCAATGCGCTTTTGGAAGAATGGTCAAAAATTCCTATAAACACTCTCCTCAACCTTGTGGACAGTCTTCCCAGAAGAGTTGAAGCTGTAATAGCTGCAAAAGGTGGACCGACATCATATTGAATTCTATGAGTTAGGAATGGGATGGCACTTCAGTTCATAGAATGAGTAAAGGCAGGTGAGCGAATACTTTTGGTAATATAGTGTACATTAGAGCTACTGTTAGCTAGGAGGCTAGTTTGAGCTACAAGCGTTGTACGGAGCTCTTCTTCTGAATCAGCTGATCAGCTGGTCTCCTCTTTATTTCTTATAGATCATCTTGTTGTTGTGCAAATATTTGTGGATTCAACATCTGGATCAAAGCGTCAGTTAGACGGTCTGGGTTCATGGGACAGAGACGTAGGCCCCAAATAATTTACTGCAACTGTTTGTTGTTAACTCGATCAAATGCACCAAACAAGAGACACTAGATGAGATGACGTCAGAGGGAAGAACAGGAACAAACAGGAGCTTATTACACCTTAACATGAATCAGACTCACCAGAGAGTCTGTGATGGTGTAGTTGAACATCCTCCTGGCGTCAGTTTTCAGGGTGTTAACAAACTCCCTGTACTCAGAGTTCTGAGGCTCCCGGTACGTCAGGATCTTCACGCTCTGCAACAGGAAGAGGAGGACGATGGTGAAATTACCAGAGGAACCTGAACCTATCACCAAGAGAGTGGTGTAGTATGTATGGGGTTCCAGCGATATGTCTTTTAGCTAAACCATCACCTGGATGATGAAGAACCGTCAGACGGATTCTGGACTTGTTGTGTTTCTAGAAGACGTTGGTGACCTACCACAGTGCTCATTATACAACCCAGACTCCATGTTGTTCACACATGGACCTCCCCAGGAGAACCAGTCACCAAGGCATGCTACATAGCAATGCTAAGCTAACTGTCACTACTAGATGACTGTTTATTGTCTGTAGTACCACCATTAGACCACTAGGTGGAGACAAATACCATGAATGAGGCTCAGGGCTCAGATTCTATCAGTCCAGTCACCATGTGGTTCATAGCTGATGTAGAATCATTGATAGACTCTTAAGGACAGAAGATAATAAACAATATGCTCCATTTTCACTGTACCTCATATTTACAGTTTATTATTTTCTAACGAAAATATTCAAATTAGTAACAAACAGCTGGACTCCACCCACAGATGCTCCTGATAAAAACCTAAACTCTAAACGTCTTCTACAAACACAACGAGTCCACGTGTCTTCACTTTAATCCATGACCTGAACACAAAGGTTCAGACATGATCCAGGCCTGTTCAGAGTTCAGATCATGTGACCTGGACCACCATCTTGTCTCGGTACCTGGAATGCGTCCTTGGCGACAGCGTCGTCCTCGTCCCCACGAGCCCACGGCTGCCGGTTTGTGGAGTTGAGGCTGTCCGCGAACACGTCGATGTAGAAGAAGACGTACTGCTCATGTGGAAGATCTGCCTTCCGGAAATTAACCATCAACATCCTGAAGACGTCGGGAGAGCAGCAGACAAATATGACTGTCAAAGAGACAGAGGGACAGGAAGTCATGTTCAATATGACATAGAGGAAAACACCTGCAGACTTTTAGAGCTTCTACCAACATCAACAACTGGATTTATGTTGCATGTTTCAAACTGAGGCTAATATTAAGATTTTCATGTGATCAATAAACAGACAGCCAGACAATAAACTCCATTCCCAGAATGCACTGCTGTAACAAACAGTCAGAGGAGGAACTCGTTCATTTAATTTCAATTCATTTCTAATGGAATCTAGCGTCTGTAGCCGTAGCATCAAGCTAACATTGCTACATGATGGTCGAGCAGCAACACGTCAGCCAATCACGTGCCTTCGACTGAGTGGACTCCATGGATTCTGTTTAGATGATCAGCTACTACCACCTCACAACACATCCACACTACACTACTGACTAACAGAGGACGACCTTCATCTACACAGAACACATGGACACACACTGGCTTATGTATCCATCCATCCATCTATGTTGCTGTGACAACATCACTGGACACGAGGACAGGATGTAAAACCTTTTTGAACACTTGACATCGTGGACGACTTCAGAGCTTTTGTAAAAATGTTTTTTGTAATTGTGAAAAGTTAAAACAGAATATTAAACAAACCAAGAAACCATTTAACAGCTAATCTAACATCTAACGCTATACGAGCTGTATTCAACCATATTATCATTATATTGTCCAGCGGGGACATTAACCAAGCTTCTGTCTCTTGTAGTTGTGATCAGGTTTAGAATCAGGTTATGGCTCCAGTCAAGGGGTTCAGGGAATATATTATGTCAATGGAAGGTCCTCACAGAGATAGCCAAACAGGCGTGTGTGAGAGAGCATCAGCTGTTCAGGTCTGTAGTTACACCGAGGAGAATCCATTAAAGCGTCTGCAGCTGCTGACGTCCTGCATCAAGGCTCGATCAATAATATCGACGGACATTTATGTAAAATGAAACCCAGGGCTCAGGAGCTTCTGTCCTCTCTGCATTTATGCTCATGAAACAAGAAATTAAAAAAGAAAACCGCCGCCCAATCACAGCTGAGATCCAGGATCACTGACACATGATGAATGAACGTAGCAGGAGGTTCAACCAATGAGACTAAACCAACAACAGGAAGCTTTAAATGAACAGACCACTGGACAAGGGGACAAGAAGGGCTGAAGGGAAAGCAACAATAACAAGGAAGAGACAGAAACAGGAAGAAGAACTAACATCTTATTCAAAATCAAACCAAAAACATTAGGAAAATAAAATGACAGGGATACGGATGTGAAGATCTCACCGTTCACAAACAAAGCTGCTGTTTGACCTTTCATCTAAGTGTTCAGCTCTGAGTTTAGATGTGACTCAAGGTGTGAACAATAATAAATAACCACATAAACTAACACCAGTCATTTAGAGCTGAGGAGATTTTAGAACAAGTCCACTTGTTTTACTGTTTAAGTAAACCATGACCTGCACGTCAGAGAACCTTCATCTCACTTCTTTACTGTCGGAGTTTCACTGCAGTGGCGTTTCTTGGCTTCCTGCCTGATGTGAGTCTCGATGTCGACAGTCTGAGGAAGTCTCCAGAGGCGCGATGACATTCCTCCTCTATTGTTCCAGACTTTAATGACCTCTGAGCAGGAAGTGAACTCCAAAACGGTAGAAACCACGAAGAGACACCGAGATCCCACATCAGACTGTTTCTATCTCTGTGACGACCTTCTATTGACATGAACCCTGACACCTGACCTTTATGCTAACCCCTGACTTTTATGCTAACCGCTGATATTTACGCTAACCCCTGACCTTTATGCTAACCCCTGATATTTACTCTAACCCCTGACCTTTATGCTAACCCCTGACTTTTATGCTAACCCCTGATATTTACTCTAACCCCTGACCTTTATGCTAACCCCTGACTTTTATGCTAACCCCTGATATTTACTCTAACCCCTGACCTTTATGCTAACCCCTGACTTTTATGCTAACCCCTGATATTTACTCTAACCCCTGATATTAACGCTAACCCCTGATATTTACTCTAACCCCTGACCTTTATGCTAACCCCTGACTTTTATGCTAACCCCTGATATTAACGCTAACCCCTGATATTTACTCTAACCCCTGACCTTTATGCTAACCCCTGAACTTTAGGCTAACCCCTGACTTTTATGCTAACCCCTGATATTTACTCCAACCCCTGACCTTTATGCTAACCCCTGACCTTTATGCTAACCCCTGAACTTTATGCAAACCCCTGAACTTTACGCTAACCCCTGACCTTTACGCTAACCCCTGACCTTTAAGCTAAACCCTGACCTTTATACTAACCCCTGACTTTTATGCTAACCCCTGATTTTTACGCTAACCCCTGACTTTTATGCCAACACCTGACCTTTACGCTAAACACTGACTTTTACGCTAAACCCTGACCTTTACACTAACCGCTGATATTTACGCTAACCCCTGACCTTTATGCTAACCCCTGACAGTTATGCTAACCCCTGACCTTTTACGCTAACCCCTGACTTTTATGCTAACCCCTGACTTTTCTGCTAACCCCTGACTTTTCTGCTAACCCCTGACCTTTACGCTAAACCCTGATATTTACGCTAAACCCTGACTTTTATGCTAACCCCTGATATTTACACTAACCCCTGACTTTTCTGCTAACCCCTGACCTTAACGCTAACCCCTGATATTTACGCTAAACCCTGACTTTTATGCTAACCCCTGATTTTTACGCTAACCACTGACTTTTATACTAACACCTGACTTTTATGCGAACCCCTGATTTTTACGCTAACCACTGACTTTTATACTAACACCTGACTTTTATACTAACACCTGACCTTTACGCTAAACACTGACTTTTACGTTAAACCCTGACCTTTACGCTAACCCCTGATATTTACGCTAACCCCTGACTTTTACGCTAAACCTTGACCTTTACGCTAACCGCTGATATTTACGCTAATCCCTGACCTTTATGCTAACCCCTGACCTTTTACGCTAAACCCTGACTTTTATGCTAACCCCTGACCTTTATGCTAACCGCTGATATTTACGCTAACCCCTGACCTTTATGCTAAGCCCTGACATTTATGCTAACCCCTGACCTTTATGCTAACCCCTGACATTTACTCTAACCCAAGTCTGAACAGGTTGTGATCTTGCCTTGGGTTAAAAGCCGCCTTCAGAGAGGAGCAGTGATTAAATGATAATAAATGAATCATTAACAGGAGTCCTCAGTCAACAGTAGCTGTAGACTTATTAAAGTTCAGAGAACAGACAGTGCTCCGACCACAGTGACAAACAGGAACAGTTCATTCAAAGGTTGTGCAGAGAAACGATCCATCAGACACATCACTGGTCACAGCTGTTAGAGTCTGACAGAAACAGAGGAAAGCATTCAGCTCAGACAGGAAGTGACTGTAGGCTCCGCCCACACAGGAAGTCAGCTGAAAAAGACCTGTGGAGGTGATGTTCTCTCTGAGGTCTGAAGGTCGGAGCACAGACATGACCCTGAAACCAGGAAGAGTTCAAAGTCCAGCAGGAACCACCAGAAACCCAGAGCTGACCTCTGACCTCTGAACACTTCCTGACTCTGTTGAGATGAAAGATGAAAGCTTCCTGCACTTTCTAAAGAATGAGAGTTGACGTGATGGGGATCAGCTGTCTGTCAGGTCCACAAACACAGACGAGTCTCTACGTTCAACATGAAGTTTCACCAACTCAACATCAGTGACACATGAAGATCTGATCCTCAATCATGAAGTAAATCCATCAGTTAGAATCTGAACCCAAACACTGAGACTCTGATCCAGATGTTTAATGAGCCTGATGAACTTTGACTCTGACTTAGAGTCTTTGTTTTCAGCCTGACGGAGAAATGTAATCTCATTCATGTGAGCGTCTTCATTAAGTTCCTCGTCGCTTCACCTCAAACATCTGCTCCAGATGTTCCTGCTCCTGCTCCTCATGTCACCTTACCGCAGCATCGATCAGACCATGAACAACAAGCTAAGCTAACGGCTAACGTAGCACTCTGCTACAGTCAGTTAATGGTGCGAGGTTGTTTCACTTTATTTAAAACATGGAGCACAAATGTGATTTTAAACAACCAATCACATACACTCACAGTATTAATGGTAATAATAATGACAATAAGTTCTTCTTCTTCTTCTTCTTCTTCTTCTTCCAGTGAGCCGTGGCCGTATGGACAGAGCTGGAGCTTCATTATCGTCTCGGTGGGAGAGCAGAGTTATTTTGGAGCAGCAGCTCTGCAGGAGGCCGACGCCGCTGGTTCAGTTCTCAGCGTTGGATGGATCAACGCTGTGAATGTGACGGTCGCTGCTCTGTAAATACGACCATGTGACTCTGGTCCAGCTGTTTGCTCATGTGATGGGTTCTGGTCTCAGTGTCCTCCTCAGACTGTGGTTCAACGCCTCCAGAAATACTTCATTAATCCTTCATCACAGCAGCTCCAATAAACCACAGCATGGAAATACAAAAACAGAACTACAAACAAAGAGAAGGAAAATAAAGCACGATATGTAAAACCAGGTTTAACGCTCTGATTGATTAAATGACATTTTCCTTTCCACTTCCAGCTGCTCTGTCTCCGTGTCTCACATCACATCCAGCTCTTTGTCTTCATGAGGACGAATAATCAGTTTATTTGTTCTTCTGTCAAACCCACAGCTAAAGCCTCTCAGCTGAGCTTGTCCTCTTTGTCTCCTCCAGCAGGTTTGCCTTCATCAGAGACACTCACTATTCTGAACGGATCCCAGAACCAGAACCAGAACTGGACAGAGCCAGGAAAGTCTCCATAACCAGAACAACGTCTAAAACCAATCACCATCTACACCAGTCTGAACCGGTCTACACCGGTCTGAACCAGTCTACACCAGTCTGAACCAGTCTACACCAGTCTGAATCAGTCTAAACCAGTGTAAACCAGTCTGAACCAGTCTAAACCAGTCTACACCAGTCTAATCCAGTGTAAACCAGTGTTAACCAGTCTGAACCAGTCTAGTCTACACCAGTCTAATCCAGTCTAATCCAGTGTAAACCAGTGTTAACCAGTCTAAACCAGTCTACACCAGTCTACACCAGTCTACACCAGTCTGAACCGGTCTACACCAGTCTACACCAGTCTGAACCGGTCTACACCGGTCTGAATCAGTCTACACCAGTCTAAACCAGTGTACACCAGTCTGAACTAGTGTAAACCAGTCTGAACCAGTCTAAACCAGTCTAATCCAGTGTAAACCAGTCTGAACCAGTCTACAGCAGTCTGAACCAGTCTAAACTAGTCTAAACCAGTCTAATCCAGTGTAAACCAGTCTACACCAGTCTGAACCAGTCTAAACCAGTGTAAATGAGTCTGAACCAGTCTACACCAGTCTAAACCCTTAAATGGACTGCCTGTAGAAGTAGATTCCTGTCAGATTGTGCAGAGCTGGATTTAAGTTTCTCTGAATAAACATTTCCTTGTGTTTGTCTCGAGGATGATAAACGGTGAAATGTGAAAACGACGTTAGGCTGTATACGACAGATCAGCCTGTGACCTTTGACCTTTAACCTGTGATTGGCTCGTTAACATCTGGAGCTGTTTCTCAAGAAACACTGACGCACGTGGGTCTACGTTACTGAAACTGTCTGGATCTGAGCCAAAATGGCCGCCTGAGTACAGTGAGGCTGAGCCAAGCTGCTGGCTCTGGTCTGACTGTGATATGAAACACTGACATTAATTAAAGGTTTCTACTGGACCTGGACCAACACACACATCAGTTAGATTCCTGCTGGTGACGTGTTTTCATCCATTTAACTCCTGCTGAGTCTCCAGAGTCTGCTCTGAGTTAAACTAATAACCAATAATTGTGGTGGTGGTGGTAACCATGGTAACCTTTACTCCTCATCATCAGGTGAGGAGTTTCCAGAAGGGACAGAAACATGGAGACATGGAGGAGGAGGACATACTACTACTAGATGTTTGTTGGCACATTTCTCTTCTTTCTTCTCTTTTCTTCTCCCACTTCCTCTCATTCTTCACTTCATCTTGTTCATCTCCTCTTTGTCTTCCTCCTCCTCCTTTTCAGTTAATGTGATTGACGTTTTGGTGTGATGGTAGCAGTTCATCTCTGACTGATGTTCTTGTTTTCATATCTCAAATGTCTTCCACAGATCTCCATTGTGCATATGAGCAAAGCTAATGCTAATGTTAGCCACATTAGCTATTATTTATCATTAAGCTTTGGCTCTGAGGTGATTCCAGTACTGATGGTTCAGGTGCTGATCATGAAGAGTTCTGCAGTCACTTACTGAACATCTGTTCATTCAGATCATAAACTAATCAGATGTTCTCATGTGAGAGTGTTTCCATCTGGTTCCTAAATGTGGATCATGTCTCCAAGTCACCAAGCAGCTGTTGATGGTTCTGATCCAGTGGTAGGTAGAGATCCATTAATATTCTACTGACCACATGATGGCAATGCTGCTCATTTACAGACAGAGGAGGTGATTTCAGTTTCTTGTGACAGTAAGTAGCTTTAATCTTCCTCTTAGTCTCCACTAAAAGCTACCTGTGAGAAGCTAACTGTGAGGAGCTAACTGAGAGGAGCTAACTGTTAGAGGCTACCTGGAGAGCTAACTGTGAGGAGCTAACTGAGAGGAGCTAACTGTGAAGAGCTAACTGTTAGAGGCTACCTGAGGAGCTAACTGAGGGGAGCTAACTGAGGGGAGCTAACTGAGGGGAGCTAACTGTTAAAGGCACCTGAGAAGCTAACTGAGGGGAGCTAACTGTTAGAGGCTACCTGAGGAGCTAACTGAGGGGAGCTAACTGTTAAAGGCTACCTGGAGAGCTAACTGTGAGGAGCTAACTGAGAGGAGCTAACTGTGAAGAGCTAACTGTTAGAGGCTACCTGAGGAGCTAACTGAGGGGAGCTAACTGTTAAAGGCACCTGAGAAGCTAACTGAGGGGAGCTAACTGTTAGAGGCTACCTGAGAAGCTAACTGAGAGAAGCTAACTGTGAGGAGCTAACTGAGGGGAGCTAACTGTTAGAGGCTACCTGAGGAGCTAACTGAGGTGCACCTGGGCGTCAGTGAACGAGGTCAGAGCTGAAGTCTGTGAAACATTAACTACTTTCCGTCGTCTCTCTGGAGGAACACGAGCTCGCTGGAATCTGTAATTAGCTTCTCCTGCTGAAGCTTCAGATGAACTCTTTCTGTTTCTGTCCGTAATCAGAGGCAGAGACCATGCTGACCTTAAAAAGTGAAGGAGCTCAATCAGCTGAAGAGCCGTTCAAACACAACAAGCGCCGAGCTCTGATTGGTCTGATTTTTAAGTTTTCAGACATCTGATCCACGTCAGACCTCAGACTGACTTTATTAAAGCATCATTACATTCCAGTCACGGAGATACGCACCTTTATTGTGACAGGATTAACCTTCTGAACGTCAGTGTTTATTCAGCAGACGAGCCAGAGAGCTGGGTTAGGCTTTTAGTGGTGAGGTCAACGCTTTATGTTCTTAAAGTTGTGACGCGTTTTCAGAAATGGCAGAGGCGGATTAAAGGTAATAAATAAACTTAATGTGGTGACACTGAAGCTTATTAAAACAATGATACAGAGAACGTGTGCTGTAATGATGAAATATCAGAGTGAGACAGTGTGGATGAATGGTGAGTGAATATATTAGAGTTTTCATTTATAAGTTAGCTGCTCGTTAGCGGTGCTAGCATTCATGTTCTCATAAGTTACAGCAACCAAACATTTTGTGTACACGACTTCCATTTGAACTTCATCATGAAAGCCTAGCATGGAGGAGTTAGCATTAGGCTAACTACCATCAGTCACGCTGCAAACAAACTCAGTGTTTAAAACGGTTTCATTAACGAGTGTTTTCCTCAGACTCGTTTAACCTTCATCTAATTAGATAATTACTCTGAAACAGAACCACAGGCTTCTCGTTAACGGCCTGAAATGAGCTCAGTGTTTGATTAAGCAGACAAAAGGCGGAGGTAAAATTAGCCTGAGAGTGTTTGTCAGGAAATACCTAGGGATCTGATAGGACGCTGTGGTTTCCATATACGGCGCAGGTTGCTGACCTCGGTTAATAAATGCCCTGTCGGGAGGTTTGATGCCTCTGTGGGAACCAGAGAGGGAACCGGCTGCAGACTGAGTTTGTTTGTGCTGCTTTACAGACCGACACACCTCCACATTCTGGATTTATGACTCTATTATCACTAAAGACACGTCTCATGAGCCCTGGCCTCTGGACGCTGCTGTAAAGATCAGCTGATCCAGGATCTGCTTGTCCTCATGGATCAGAAACCGTGGTCAACAGCTGTGTGAACGTTGGTCCAGTTAGAGGCCGACACATTAACGTACTCACTGCCAGTCCTCTGATAACAAAAATAATACAGAGGAGGTGGAGACCAGGGTTCAAACCAAAACACAAACACACTGACCAGCATCTATTTCTCAGTCCTGGAGAAAACAAACAGACTGAAGACACCAGACGAGTCCAGACGAGTCCAGACGAGTCCAGACGACTCTGACTCAGCTTGTTCTTTAATTTATATCATGACCTGAACGACTGAGAAGATAAAACATCTGGACCTGTTGTGTTTGCAGAAGACGTTTCCTCCAAGTGTTCAGCTCTAAATGACGGTGGAGGGTTTAGTTTTTATCAGGAACATCTGTGGGTGGAGTCCACCTGAAGGTCACATGACTAGAGTCTGATAATGACCTGATACTCACCTGGACCTGGACCTGGACCTGGACCTGGACCTGGACCTGGAGGGACCTGTTCTGATCCTGTCTCCAGTCACTAGTTCCCTGATGACCCAACATAGGCCACAGACTCAGAACAGATTCCTCCAATCACAGGTGAGTATCAGCACGGGTCATTTAGAGCTGAAGACTGGGAGGAAACACAACTCTTATTTAAACAACAGGAGTCCTGTACATATCAGGGACAGTCAAAGTGTCTCAGCAGAGGAAAGATAATGAGCACGATGGAAGTGAGACGTCCTTAAGAAACCAAATAAAAATCAGAAGAAGACTTTCAGGAAACAAAGAATTTAAAAATCAGGAAGAAAGAAAAAATGCAGTGTGACGTTGTGTTGGCGTCACGTCACCGGTTGGTTGGTCTCACAGTGATTAATGAACTAATGATTAGCTAATGATTGATAGTGACTCCTCCTCATCATCTTCTCTCTGAAGCTTTCAGCGGCTAATCATTAACGTTTCTGATTCATCTGAGCTTCTTTGATGGACCTTTTCATGGTTGTCCCACAGAGCGGCTTCATGTCCATGTGTTTTTAGAGGAAGCAGAGAAGTATTCAGCTCTGACCTGCGTCATGTTGCTTTAATGACTCCTGACTGGAGCTGGAGTCAGCGCTGAATTCACATGAGGACGAAACTTGAGAAACGTTTAAAGGAGCCAGCAGCACCAGAGACCCAGGTCTGTACTGATCCCTCATCTGTTCTCTGTGGATGAAACTAAATAGTTTGATTATGGAATAAAACCCTAACTCTAAATAGACCAGGCATGGAGATGAGACCATCTTCATTTAACGTCACTGTGTTGACAGGGCAAAGCATTCTGGGAAATTAATGTTGGTCAGACAGGAGTTTGAGGAGCTGAATGAACGTCAGACTCAGACAAGACTAAAAATCACTTTAGACGCCATCTGATTTAGAGAAACAAAACAAAACCAGGTCTCAGATCACTTCTTCTGATGCTACGGTCAAGCTAACAGTGAGCGCAACAAGCTACTACTTTTTCTATCGCTCCTGTGACCTACTGTTAGCTAGGAGGCTAGGAAGACCTACTGTTAGCTAGGAGGCTAGGAGGACCTACTGTTAGCCAGGAGGCTAGGAAGACCTACTGTTAGCCAGGAGGCTAGGAAGAGCTACTGTTAGCCAGGAGGCTAGGAAGAGCTACTGTTAGCCAGGAGGCTAGGAAGAGCTACTGTTAGCCAGGAGGCTAGGAAGAGCTACTGTTAGCCAGGAGGCTAGGAAGAGCTACTGTTAGCTAGGAGGCTAGGAAGAGCTACTGTTAGCCAGGAGGCTAGGAAGACCTACTGTTAGCCAGGAGGCTAGGAAGACCTACTGTTAGCTAGGAGGCTAGGAAGACCTACTGTTAGCTAGGAGGCTAGGAAGACCTAGGCTGTGTCTCAAATCGCGTACTTCTGCACTTAAAATACCTAATTTGAGTACGTGAGGGTGTTCACACTGAAAATTCCAACGAGACGAAGTGCACTGCAAGTACCCGGATGGTTTACTCAAAACGGTCAAAATGCTGAGTGTGGAACGATGGACACTTTCCACACTAAACGGCAGCCATCTTGGCTACGAAGCAGAAGGGGAGGGACTATCAACCCAATTCAAACTTGTAATTTGATATCAGTGTTTTGGAAGCGGTGGTGGAGCTTACAGGTCCAGATGGAAGTAATATGACATTTAATGAAAATGGTTGTTTTACACGTAGTACTATTAAATTACTGCTCGATATAACTGTTAATTTAGTTAAATTAGTGATTTGTGTTGACTCGATGCAGTGAACGAACTCGCAAAAGCTAGAAAACGTGATCTAAATGGTCATAGTTAAGATGTTTGAAGTGTTGCATGTCTAAATATTAAAATTATAATTTGCCGCGATCGCGGTCAAAGATACGGCGGCTATTCGTCATTTCCGGTGAGTATAGACGTAGAACCCGATTTGAGACGATACTACCTTTATGAAAAGTACGCACTACGGACGTAAGTGCATAGTGCTCATAGTGCATGATATCAAAGTGTACTGAAGAAAGGACGCGATTTGAGACACAGTCCTACTGTTAGCTAGGTGGCTAGGAAGAGCTACTGTTAGCTAGGAGGCTAGGAAGCTAGGCAGAGCTTGCTAGCTTCATAGAGAGCCGGTCTCAGCCCACATGACTTCTAGGAACACAGCTGATGAACATGACTCGTTTCCAGTCTGAACAGAAACAGAAATCAGCGTCAGAGTCTGACTTCCAGATATTACGAGGACGGTTTGAGGCAGAACGAGACAAACTGATCTGGTTTAGTCTGAACGGTTTCCAGAGGAGAGACTTCAGATTTAAACTTTTAATAAATTATAGGTGCATGTAAACCTCAAACACAATAAAGTACAAAACAGGAAGTGCTGTGAATAATTGATGTCAGGATGGTGTAATTTACTACTTCCTGTTACAGTCTTGTGCTCTGGTGTTGATAAGAAGCTGCTGAACGTGCTCTGATTTCTGTTGTCGTCCTCTCGTCCTGTAAATGTGCTGCATCACTCAGACTTTTCCACTGAGTCCTCGGGGCAGGGCCGGCCGTCTGGCCCCTGGACGCATCGATTCAGCTCGTATTACCGACTGCTGCTACCGCGGCGACAACGCCCCGAGGCAACAATCAGCAGCTAATGTCTGGAGCAACGAGCTGCACTGGTCGGACGCTAATCACACAGAGACACGAGCAGAGGATGGTCTGATATTTGCTGCTACGCTCTGTGACGCTGAATCCACAAGGAAACACTGAGCGCTGAGCTTCCTGTGGATTCTGAGGCTGGAAGTTCAAATATTCATTGGTTGGTTCACATTCAACATCCTCCACGTGGTAGTCACGTCTGCAACATCAGCTCTGGTTTAAAAAAACACCAGACAGAAAGAAGGAACTACCGCCAACTAAAGGCTGACTGCACCTGAACGCACCACAAAGAATATATGTTCCTACTGTTAGCTTGGAGGCTAGGACGCGAGGAGGAGCTGCTGTTAGCTAAGAGGCTAGGACGCTAGGAAGAGCTGCTATTAGCTAAGAGGCTAGGACGCTAGGAGGAGCTGCTGTTAGCTAAGAGGCTAGGACGCTAGGAGGAGCTATCTTCAGATGGATAAGTTTTAGCTGAGGATCTTTGTTGACGTCAGCTGATTGTCGTCCTTCACAGTCGCTGTCAACCAAGATCGCGACCGTCGTATCAAACATGAAACCAGCCGTGGAGAGTGTGACTCACCTCGTCCGTCGTTCTGGATGTCAGAGAGGATCTGGGAGTAGTTGATGGGCTGCTTGTTCTCCTCAAACACTCGGTCGGCCAGGCTGATGTTGATGCTCTTCAGCTCCGTGTACAAACCCTCCACGGCGAAGTAGCACGGCCGGTCGTCCAGCTTGTTGTCGTTGAACATCAGCATCACGTGCTCCCTCCACCCGAAGTGCTCGCAGATCCTCAGGGCGAACCTCCCCAGCTTCTTGTGGGTGGGGCCCGTGTTGGTGATGGACGGGTAGACGCCGCCGTAGAAGGCCACGGCCGGGGCGCCTGCCGTCACCATGGGAACTTTCCAGTGGGTGGTGAAGAGGCCGACGGGGGAGGAGGTGTAGCAGCAGCCCGGCCCGATGAAGGCCCAGGGGTCGTAGGCCAGTTTCAGGTCCACTGCCACCAGCGGGGCCATGGACTCAGAGCAGATCCTGTTCTTGTCCTCACTGTTCTTGAAGACGTAGGTGAGGTGGTGGTTGGGCAGCAGGGTAGGGTCGGCGTTGATGGTTCTGACCGCCCGCTCCACGGCGGGGCCGATTCGAGGCCACGCCCACGGGTAGTCGGTGTTGGTCTCTGGCAAGATCACGGCCAGCGTGGCGTTGTGGAGCGGCCGATGGTCGTGGTGTCCCCGACGCTGACGCCTCAGGCTGCAGTGTCGCCCTGATCGCCCGGCCGCCGGCTGCAGGTCCGACAGGACCAACAGAACCAGCAGGAGAGCAGCGCCCTCCCTCCAACGGGCCATCCTCGCCCGGCAGGAAGTCCACTTCCACCACAGCTGAATAATTTACCGCAGAGCTGCAGACACACAAGGGAGACATTAACAGAACCAAGACGACGACCTGCAGAGAAGAAGAAGAAAGACGCTGACGTCCTCCAGGAACCAGAAACTAATTAGGACGGTCAGAGCCGCCACGGTTGGACACAGCTCGGTGAGTTTAAGGCCACCATGAGTCGTGGGAGAAGAACTCCCTGAAGCTTCCTGTCAGAACCCGGCTTCATCTAATAACAGCTTCATCAACAGGGAGGAGAAACTAAAGCCATTCAGAATATTTCAGCAGTACCATTAAACCACCAACGAAGAAGAAACTGAAGCCACTGATGTCGATGGACATCATCAACGTGGTGCAGTGTTTCCAGACTACGCTAGGCTAAAGGTTAGCACTTGACGACCAAACATTTTGACTTCTTGTGCCATAGCAACGGCTCATTTCATGTGTCCAGACCCAGCGGTGGCCATCTTGACTGTCATGGACGCTCAGACCTTGTGCGTCGTCTGTAATTGACTCGACTGGAGACACGTGTCAACAGCCAGAGGACAGTGATGCTAGCGGTTAGCATGGCTACAGTCAGATCAGTCATTAAACCAAAACATCTTTAAATGTGAATAAATCTGAAGCTTTGGTTGATCAACACCTGAGAGACTAGTTCAACATCTATCTGCACAACGTTCCTGTGGACCTAAATGTTCTCCATGTTCTCCTCAGGACATTAACCAGTAGCCACTTCATTAGGTACACCAGTGTCCAGCTTTAGTCTACTGACAGACATGTTGGTCCAGGTTTCATTTTGTTGAACTTCTGACCTGACACGTGTTCCTATTATTTTGACCACCTCATCAGTCATCAGTCAGTGGATGGGTTAAATAAGAGAAAGTCTCAGAATGAGTTCACTGGTGTACCTAATGAAGTGGACAGAGATCATGTCTCATTCATTCATCAATCCATTCATCTGCTGCTTCATGTCTCTCAGCGCTCACTGGCCACTTCATTAGGTACACTAGTGACTCTCTGACACTGTTTAAACTGCAGTCAGATTCACTGGTACTGTACCTAATGAAGTGGACATGAATAATGTCTCATATTTATATCATCTTAGTGAGCAGCACTGACTTAGAGTGTGATGGCCAGAATATTAGGAACACGTGTCAGGTCAGTAGTTCTACAAAACTGAACCAACAGCTCACTGGTGTACCTAATGAAGTGGCCAGTCACTGTTCATTCCTCCGTACCTCCGCTCTCCGACTCCTCTCACATGTCAGTCAGTCGATGTGACAGAGTCCCGGTACCTCAGCGGCTCCACTCCATCCTGGCCCCGGGGCTCCCGCCGCCTGCCGCCGCCTGCCGCCGCCGGTAGGTCCGAGGGAAGCTCCGCAAACGTCCCGGGAAAGTTTCCGAGACGAATAGTTCCTTATTTTCTGAAGTTACACAGACAGAGGAGAGACTATCAGAGAGTCCTGATCAGATCCGTCCAATCAGCTGATCAATGAGAATAAACGGAGACGGAGAGAGGAGCGACTCTCCCTCTGACGGACTGCCGCTGGACTGAGAGGAGGGAGGAGGAGGAGGAGGAGGAGGAGGAGGAGGAGAGGGAGGGCGAGGAAGAGGAGGGAGGAAAGGTGGAAGACAGGAGCGTTGATGGATTACAGCCAGGGCCGGATCTGACTCCACAGAGGCCCCTGGGTACACATCTGCAGAGGGGCCCCTCAAAGGTGAAAAAATACGTAAATTAATATTATTTATGAATTTAACAGCTGATCAGAGTTACATTCCTCAGTGACAGCGCCCTCTATGTGTTACGAGAGTATAAAGAATAAAGATGGCCGCCATGTCTCTGGCTCCTCCCACTCATAAACGCTGGTGGATGGTGACTTATTATATGAAGGCTTTATTTTATATGTCTGAGGAAACATCAGCCGCATCATTTAATTACCTCTACAGGTTCCTGCATTATGTTACCTGGCTGTTAGCATGCTAACTGTTAGCATCAGCGGCTTCCAGACACCATACTGTGAATAAAGATGGTCCTACTGTACCAGCTGGAGCTTTATATCTCAGGAATGATTGATGCTGCCTTCACGTGTTGAGCAGCGCCCCCTAGGCGTGTTTTCATTTCAGCAAACTGTGTCTAATCCTCCGTAATCCTAGTCAAGTTTACCACATGACGTTTGCTGTTAGCTTTGACGCTGATGCTGGTCACCAGATGTTCAGGAGAAAACAACTCAGCTGAGGCTCTAGAGCAGATGCTAATGGATGCTACAACTCTAAAACTACACTGGTGTTAGCAACCTTTAGCTGCGGTTAGCATCACAGCATGAAGGTTCTGGGTTCTAACCTGCTCTAGTTCTGGTTCCTGGCTGTCACTCAGATCAGTTTTTAGTTGATGTAATGTGATGAAGCAGATTCTAAGCCTTGGTCTTAGTGGACCCCTTTAGTGCTTCTAGCTCTGGATTCTCTTTCTCGTTAGTGTAACCTCAGCTCTGTGATTTAGTGACGGCCCTCTGGCCCCGGTCCAGAGCAAATAAATGTCCCTCGCTGTCCTGGGTCGTATCAGACGATCATTCTCCAGATTTACACTTTGTCATAGGAGGAAATAAACGTCGTGATCGTACAGAACATGCACCTGGAGGTCCAATCAGAGGAGCTGAAGCTGCAGCATGTTCAGTCCCTTTGACCCCAGTCAGATAAGATAAGATAATCCTATCTCTGTCCTATC